>CABFWO010006968.1:0-29287 GCA_902155825.1 Timema genevievae
AGGATACAGGTTGGAGGGAACACTGTCTTCCTATGAGAGGATACAAGTTGGAGGGAACAGTTGCTTCCTATGAGAGGATACAGGTTAGAGGGAACAATTGCTTCCTATTGCCTATGAACAATGGTCGTAGATTTATAACAAGAATATTATATTAATATCCTTGGAGACAAGAAAATATCCTTAAAACTTTAGGAGTTCCCTCGATGACCCTCTAAATTATTAAGTGGTCTTACGTTTCATTTTTTCCCAAATGGTACAGTATTGCTTATACGATAGGCTCATACTGTAATAAGTTTGCTACCTTTTAGGGTAAATACATTGAATTCAATAATATATGTTTACAAATTGAAAATTAAAAATCTTTAGCAATGCAAAACACAAATTTGATTATATAACGGCTGTTCGATCTTAAAACATATCCCGAACTGTTTGATTCAGAATAAATAAAATATTGCTCCAGTTGATAGATACGCTCAACATGATCCACGCAGAGTGGTATCAACTTAATAAAACTTTCTCTATTAATTTAAAAAGTCCTGTTCTTATTTCATAAAGCTCATGACAGATATTCAAGAACTCTTGAGATTGCAAATGCGTAGAAAATTAAAGTTAATGTTTCTACTGAATACATATTTTTTTATTTAGACTCAAGAAGTTGTTTTGTTATAAGACCTCACCTTAATCTACTCGTGATTTTACTCTTGGTCCAAACCTTGTGTCCTGTTTTCTCCGAGACTGACTATACATTTAACTACGCACACTAAATACCATCCTTTCAAGGTTTAAACACGATGAAATTCAGTTTTACACTTAAAGGTGACATTCTTCTTTCTCTTTATCTGTTTCTTCTCGTGTGTTAAAACGTCTCGTCCTTTAAATACCGAGCATTAATCTTACCTATGTGTTGGTCTTGTCACCATCCACCATCCACCATCGTGCGCGACTCTTTTCAAAAGATACGACAAAATAGAAGAGAAAAAAATAAGAAACTGGATTCTATGCTTGAGCAGTGAAAAAGAATAATTATCATTTATAATCATTATCATCGTAGCCATTGCTGTCTCCAATCTACATCATGTCTTTTTAAAGCCTCTGAGATTTCTAAAGAACTATTTGTTAGGGCTGAGAATAAATTGTCACTATTTCAAAACGTTTTACCAAATCTTTTTCAATTGGTTTGATTATTTATAAATACCGGTACTAATTTGTCTCGTTATAAGGCTCCCGTATTTAGGAACTAGAGATGGGTGGTGGGGTTATATTTATTGGTTAGGGCGGATAAACTAATGTGAAATATTTTGTTTTTGATTATGACCTCAACTTTCGTATTGTTTCGCGTTATATCAACCAAGCGATCATGGTTTAAATTATTCTTACATCGATTATACACATTAATATTACATATTTAGATTAAAATATACTTTAAAAGAACTTGTGAAACTCACATAAATGATATCGCATAAACTAGTGTAATCTTCAAATGTGTCATAATAAATTGTAGTTTAAATCAAAAGTGGTGCAATAGACCTTCAATTTGAATACTGCATACCTTCTGTAGTTTCCATTAGAAAATATACCAGACAAAACCTTAAAAACTTCAGATACTGCCAGATCGTTAAAGTGTAGTTATTAGAAATTATCTCCAGGGTGTAATTAGTGTAAATAACTTTATGATTAAATTAATAAACTATATCATAATTTAATTATACTATATGACTAAATACGTTTAGAGTTGATTAGTTATACTATATACATAGCTAGAAACCTAAGCAATATAATAGAACGAGTATATTAAAATATATTAATTACTAAAGTTGAAAAAACCTTTCTTGGGGCTTAGGTAAAATTATTATTATTATTATTATTATTATTATTATTATTATTGTGAATTGTGAATTATTATATGTATAAAATTATTTTCTAGCACAGCGTCTTACTACCCTTTCGGGTTATACGCTTATGTACTAATTACATTAATGGGTTTATGAATGAGGAAGTGTACCCACACTTGCGTGGAGGGAGAGTGGAAAACAATTTTGTAAAATCCACCCTCAGTGCACTCAACCGAGATTCGAACCTAGATATCCCCGTCATCGGCAGTGTAATCTACTGCGAGAGCAGTGCCTTAAACCATGCGGCCACCGAAGCGGGTGTGATTCATAATGAATGTGGATGTAAACAAGAGCTTGTCTATATCGCATAGTGCTCAGCATCAGAAGATTAATCCCGTGTTCGATTCCCCTGTCCGGGCTCTAATTTTTTCACTGATTAATTTTGTTCGATATAAAATGTCTACTCTTCCACCATCATCTACTTTCACTTATTTCACAACTTCCTCTTCTCGATAGTCTAGCTGGTCTTTCTTTGTTCTTATTATTTATTACATCGCGTTATTTTCAACTTATTTTTACTTAATTTTTAATAGAATATTATGAGTGAAATATTAAACCAGAATTAATTCAAATTTCTCTTTTATTGTTTCTTGAGAAAAAAGCTCGCAAATAAAACATGAAGTCTTAAAAAATGGAACAATCTCGCTAGAGGACAATCGTTTGTTAGAAATGAGGTTTGTGTGGATATAGAAGATGGTAATCAATGAATAAAAATTGCTTCTGCTTCATCTTCACCGCTTGGGGACACTTGTAGCTCACAAAACATAAGTTTCAAATTACTTGGGAATACCTCTCTGTTGGCTGTATCGTACATTTTAATCATGGAGAGATATCAAACATGTATTATTCGTTTAAATATTATAAATATATTTATAAACTTATAACAGGTCAGCTTAAGGGGATAGATGACCTTGAGAACCACTCAGGGGCAATCTTGTGTGAATTATATTGTTTCTCCAACCCTTCCCCACGATAATGAGGGTGCATTTATCCCAATTCCCACCCCTCGGACTAATTCGTCAATAAACCTTGTGCTTAGCGTCATATTTTAAAATAAATTGCACAAAAAACTCGTACTTATTTTCTCAATTTTAGAGCTAGAATCCTAATCATTATTTCGGTTCAATGTCTGACCATATACAAAAGGACAGACATACATACATAAGGACAGACATACAGACGGACAAACATACATACGGACAGACATACATACGGAAGGACAGACAGACATACATACGGACAAACATACATACGGAAGGACAGACATACATACAGAAGGACAGACATGCAGACGGACAGACATACATACATACATACATACAGACAGAGAGACATACATACGGACAGACATACATACGGAAGGACAGACAGACATACATACGGACAAACATACATACGGAAGGACAGACATACATACAGAAGGACAGACATGCAGACGGACAGACATGCAGACGGACAGACATACATACGGACAGACATACATACGGACAGACATACATACGGACAGACATACAGAAGGACATACATACATACAAACAGAGGGAGAGACATACAGAAGGACAGACATACATACGAATAGACATACATACAGAAGGACAGACATACATAAGGACATACATACAGACGGACAGACAAACACGGGGCTACATACAGATTGTAAAACTCTTATAATTTGAGTTCGAGGGTAGATACACCACCAATCTCCACCATAATGTCGAGGCCAAAGATGCTCACAACTATCACACTTTCTCTACATAGTAAAGTGAAAAGTTGTAAGATTGGTATGTATGCTGCGGTCTTGCCTCCGTTCCAGACCGAACATCTTGAAAGGACAGAGTACGTCTGGTCCGTTGATCTGGAACCTCTTGCTGCCGACTAGAAGATAAAAAGTCCCCTAAATCCTCCCAATAAGAAGCTTTTCCCTAGTGGACAGGTTAAGCCGCATTAGTCAAGCTACCAGAAACTCTTATACTCCGGGTTTTATATTACTCTTCCTTGTGTTCCGTCTTACTACCCGTCCGTGATATACATACTGGGGTAAAAACAGGCTTTGGCAAGACGGGAATAAAACACTCCCTATGACTGACTATATGGTCTATAGATAGGCATAGTGTATAGTACAGAGATTAATTAGCTTACATAATTACCACTTGACTAATATTGACACAACTTTTGTTATGTCCTAATAACTACCATTCTTTGGTATTTAAGGACGTTGCTACCTGTGACGTCACAGCCGGTCAAGATAGAATTACCTATGTTAATGAATTTACATTCTATTCAGCGACTTTTAAAGATACAGCGTTGAAGCAAAAACCATAAATTCTCAAATAACTCTAAAAGTAGTCCAACAATGTCATAAAATTATTATTTTTATCTTGAAGTAAAGTTTTTTTTAAACGTAGGTATTTTTTATTAATCATCTACAACTTAGGCTATTTGTCCTGTTTACAAAAATGTCCTGTAGGAATCTTCCTGCCAGGATGTAGATTAAAAAAGTCCGTGGTAATATATGTCTATCTAGAATAGGAAACAAGGAAAAGGTAATTTTAAAAAGAAAGTCAATGTTTTCAAGGCGCAAATAGTATAGGGACTGTGTAAACTCGTCAGAGGAAGAGGGGAAGTGTTATCAGTGTATAAACAAGAGGCCTCACAAAGTGAACTGCTCATTTTCTTCCCTCTCTTTCTATTTCGTACATTGGTGTCTAAGTGTGATAGTGCTTAGATTGCTTAAGTGCGTCAAGTTAAGATGCAACCCGCTTCGCAAAATAGCCTCGAAATATCCAAGCAGGCAACGCCGTTAAAACGTTTAAAATAGAATATAAATTAACTTTTGAGAAATGTGTTTAATTGCTGTGATCAATCTTGTCCCTCAGACACCCTCAATGTTTCCATAATTATCATTACCTCGATCACGCTGGTGGTCACGTGTTCTAAGGCGTTTAACTGACAGTAGACTGGAGTGTCTTTGATAAGGAGACCGGGGATAAAATACCAGCCGGCTGCTTCAGGTTTCGCTTCACCTAAATGGTTTCCTACTATGCCTCCGTGTAAATACGAATACATATCCTCTAGACTCTACTTTCCACACCCTTATCTCACTGACTAGCCCGGACGGGTAGTAAGACACGAAGCACGGGCTACTTGTGGAGATGGGGAGGGATGAGAGGGGATATGTAACGTATAGTAAGCCGCCCCAGTTCAGCGATCAATGACGCAGAGGCCACAGAATATGACCTTTCTAGCGGTGTGCCTCCCTCCTCTGCTGCAGCAGCACTGACTGGCTAATAGGATTGTCGCTCCCTCTAAAGACAGGTACATCCTACATACAGAACCTCAAACACACGCATCACTGGTCTCACAAGGGCTGTAATCCCTTAATGGATGCTCTTCGTCTCGCTACAGTTGAGCAAGATGGGAGGAGCAGATGTCTGCATGTCATGTCCCACTGGACAACTGGAGGAACACTTGTAACTATACCTCAAAGTCCTGTGCTAATTGTAGTAATACTCTGAGCCATGATGGGCGCTATTTGTAACAATACTCCTTCGTTGAGCGCTACGATCTAAATACTAATAACTTTTCCATACGATGATTCAGCGTGTAGATAGTTTATTTCCACAAATTTTAAATTACAGTTGAACCAGTTTTGTCAAACATGTAAACAGTATACAGATTATACATTAAATATACACAGTATGCACATATTATATTCGTACATAGTGTTACAATCGTTCGAAACACGTCTACTCGATTCGACGTTTAAGCAAAGAAGTTCTTTACAAAACTAACGTCTTGCTAAGCTTGGGTCTCACTACCCCGTAGTTATTTAACTCTCGAACCCAGATCACTACTTAATTTCTTTCCATCGACCAATGGGGTTATTTTATCTAAGCGCGAAAACTAAAAATAGGCATGGCTTTACTATGCACCTGTTCTTAAATTATACGTAATACAACCCGGAAATAAACCATTCTTCAAACACGTGCAGCTAAACGAAAGAAAAATAGAAACATGGCTGTCGTTTAGAAAAGATGAGTTTAATTTTCATTAAATGAAAATAATAATTATGAAAATGTTTACTTTAAAATATGATTTTAAATATTAGTACAGACGGAAAAATCAATATCATTACACATTTGTCTTCTAATTGTCCTCGAGAAGTGAACAGTGTTCATTGCTGGATTCATTTCATTTAAAAACACAGCTCTTTTTATAGTTTTAACAATACGTAATAATATGGTTACTGAGGTAAGAGTCGGTTTAGAACAGTCAGTGGTTCCAACCTGAGGGACGTGAAGCACTGCTAAGGGGGGCGTGGACTAATTAGGAAATAAAGTTAAAATCACCTTAGAGTTGACATGTTTTACTTCAATCCCTTTTCCAAAGAAATTAAGATAATTTTTTGTTGTGGTATAGAGAACACTGTTTAGCAGTTGTAAAAAAATTAGGTGACCAACCAAAACGTAAGAAGCCCGTGCGCATGCACGTGTTTATTTTCAAGCCCCCAAGCCTCAGATTAACCCCCCAATTCTCCTCTCTACCCTCCCACTCAGTCAACTTTATGGCCACGTGCAACACCACCGAATTGTCAACTCCAACTTTCATAAAAACTAAACAGCGTTGTCGATTTGAAGGGTAAAGAGATTTGCAGTGTGCTTTGACAAACATCAAACCCAATATTCAAGAACTGATAAAAACAAAACCATCCATCACACTAATTCTCAGTGATTTTTTTACCAATTTGCTGCCATTATAAAATAAATAAGTTACTAGAAAGCAATTTTTTAAAGATTTTTTATAACTTTACCAAAAAATAGGGGGAGAACGTGGAAATTTGATTATCTACCAAGGGGGATGTCAGCTGAGAAAGTTTGGGAACCACTGGCTTAGAGGAAGTGCACCCGCATTAACGTGTAGAGAGGAAGGAAACCATAGCGATAAATCCCGTTTGGGGAAACACTCCCTGTGTAGCAGGGTCTAGGCTCAAACCTCGTCCGGAAGAGTGAGACTAATTATTTTCCACACCAAATAAAACCACAACAGTTTAAAGCCGAGCGTGGTCTGACGCGTCACTTCCGTGTTGGACTGGAATGCAGGTGACAGGGAGATCGGGGTTTGAATCCTGGTCTGATGTGCCAAAAAATTGTTTCTCACTCTCTCCATGAAAATGAATCTACATTTAATTAAAATCAATCCTTCCACATCCCTACCCTGATATCGTAATTAATAAAAAGTTTGTTACATTCAATACTGATGTTATTGTCTAGTTTCAATGCTGACCACTTAACACATTTACTGACCATGAAACGAGTAGATCTCTTGGAACTTGGAAGGAGAATGGAAAACCAAAACCATGAAGAAATGATCCCTAGTTCAGTTGGGTGCAATAGAACCCCGGCCACTTGGATCTGAACCATGCGCTCTGATCTTTTCCTGGCGCCCAGGACACCAATAAATCATAATCAACCTGAATTGTCTGAGTCTAAGAAAAATGCAACGAAACCGATTGTGTGTGTGTTTTTCTTTTGTGTATTTATTGCGAACACAATCTGTGCCTGATGACTTCTTTTCCACAGCCGACAGTTCTGAAATTGAGACAACACAGATCCCTCTTTGTAGGGGTACAATACAATTCAGCGTATTGAGAACCAAACCACCTTTCTTAACACGCCCCTCACAACGTATGAACTTAACTTCCCAAGAAACCACAAAAGATCCTCCTAATACATAATTCAATTCAATTCAATTCAAGGGAAGGTTTCATTTCAACTGACCGCTTTTTCTCAAAACTCCCCGACTTGATTTATTCTTCACGATCAACAAGTAGCAACTGTTCCTCCCTTCCTTCGCTCCAGGGACCGGCAGCTGCCAGTTTGAGACGGGAAGAAATACCAGGGGGTTGTAGGGGAAGAGGAAACAGGGTACAAAACGTGACAATGTCACGGACTGGACACATGTGTTCCAAGCGTGCTTGTATGCTCACACACGAGCTGCTGTTCTATCTTATCTGTTTGTATGCTTCCCACAATGGTTTTTAACGACTTGGGTTGAAGAGTAATGGATAAGAGGCGTCAAGGAGTTGCACCCACATTAGTGCTGGAGAAATAATGGAGAAAACATGCGTTCAAAACCATCCCCTAAAGTACAATTGACAGGATATGAATCCCAGACTGTTGTGAAGAAGACTAACGCCGCAATTATGATGATCATTGAATGAGAGGCATTGCCTTGATTGACACGACCAAGACAATGGCAGGTCGACTACAAAAATCCTGTAGGGCCGTGTAGGTTGGAAACATATCAAACATCATTGATATTATTCATTCGTCAGTTTTCCACTTCTGCTTGTCTTGAGCCAAGTCTCTTAGATATTTTATAGCCCTGTCAACACCCTCCATTATCTGATTCATGTAGCTATCTCATCCTTGCTATTCCTCTTGCATTGTTTCTTTCAATATATTCTTCTATAATTAACTTCGTCAAACTCTCATGTCTGAGTTTGTGGCCAATCATATTAACTAACCCTTCACTAATATCAAATATTGCTCTGTTATTATTAACGTTGGTATTGTTACAACCTGACAAAAAAGACAAACATGTTGACGGACGTATACATCTATGAAACAGTTTTGGTAATTTTTGTAATTGTCATAGATCGATGGTAGGGTTTTGATCGAAGGGAACATTTGAGGCTAAAATTGATAACATTATTTACTATAGTATTATTGTTATTTTATATATATATTGATAATATCTATCATAAGTGACAGCTGCAGATCATGACTTGGCGTATGAATACGGTAAAGTAGATATTGTAGCATTTCCAGCTGTCAGATAAGGTTATTTCTATGAAGATTGGACTATACCTTCATGGGGCGATCCCACTTTTCAACAGAATTCCAAGGTAAGCTTACAGGTCATCAACACTAAAACCTTTTTGAAAAAACCTGTGGTTGTGTGCAAGAGATTGTAGTTCAAGGAGTGTTGCTTTGCTAGAGGGTGGGGGTTGTAGTTTGCCGCCATGTGGAATTGTCTCCGTGACCAGCAGGGGGTGGAAAGAGGGGGTGGACGGTAATGACCATTAGCAAAGGAGCGAAACACAGGGTGTTGCAGCAACGACGCATGAGGAGTCAAGCACATGTGGCCGCCATCATAAGAAGATGTTGTACATCCATCACGTGTTATTCAGACGGCTCGGATACGTGCGTGAGTGTAACACGTGCCACGTCCCAGTATTAGTCCCCCGGGACTTTGGGGGGACACGCCCCGTTCGGGGCTCCTTGGTTCTGGCATTTTTTTAAAAGAATTTAGACAGAACAGCTTCGCCGCCGAGAAAGCTTTTTTTTATAAGTATGTGCTCCACGTCTCTCCACCCGTCCAGGCTATCAGTGTGTGGCAGAGTTGAGGAAGTTAGAATATAGAGGAAATGCACCATTATTCGAGTGAAAAGAGACTGGGAAAATCATTTAGGCTAAATTACGCTTGCAAACCGACTAGGATCATATCATGACTTCCCATCACCGACAAACCAGATCAGATGAGACTGACGCTTTAGTCCACATGACCACTGGTGGGAGTCATGTATTCTTCTTCTTTGATAACATCATAAGTGGCTGCTAACCGAAATAGACAGGATGCGAGGGTAAAGTAGTTTCAGTTCTGGTCATTAGAAACTTGTAACTATCGAACTTTATAAACTACTCTGTGTCATCACCAACAAGGATAGACGCACGGCTAGCTTACCTGACTCTGACTCGGTGGAACAGTTTATCGATCCCAGCAGGAAGCAAGCACTGAGAGCGAATTTATTAATCTTTAATTTCCTTTCAAATAAATTCTGGCGCAATTTGTCTTACGCGCCCTTTTCATCCATTGCAGGTATAAGAAGAATTTTCTACTTTCTCACATAGAGAAAGTATTGTAATGTTGAACATTTTTCTATGTCGAGATTATGATGAATATTTATGTTGCATGTGTCCTCCATGTTTTACCATCGCGTTCTGGAGCTTCTACTGGATATTATTGACTTATAATAACGTCAAAATAAGAACAGGATGATCTATTTTAAGCAACAAGGGCGTAGAAAGGGGGGAAGGTGGCTAAATGTATGGTAACATTTTCTAGTGGAACTTGACCTATTAAAATTAGCACTCTACGCCCTTGATTTGACTGTAAAAGGAAAAGCCACAAAGCGAGAGAAGAAACAACCATCCCACCGAGTATCCCTGCTTTGTCTGTCACAAAGTGTTAAACGAACACAGAAGATATTGTTCCATATTGTCGCCGGGGCAGCTAACTACACACATGTGAGGCACGCAACTGTCTGGACGTGAGAAAGTAGAGGAGTCGGACGCCGGAATAATTAGACCCCCACAGAGAACCTCTCTGTCCACCACTGAGCCTCAATGGCTGGCTTTGTGCACGAGGGGGAGGGGGGAATATCGACCCTGTTTGTATGAAATGGAGACCATGTTGTTTTTTGTCCCCTGGGTGGTCATCTAGTTCAGCCTAGAAGATAATCTTCCTAAAGTCCCAGGACTTGGGATGGTATAAAGACTAGGGCCTGATCAAGCTGAGGGCAAGAGCACAATTTGGAGAGAGGGTTTTTTGTTTCCTCCGTCCCGTGCAAGGCAGCCTTAGCTCAGGGGTTGGCGCGCCTGGTTCTGACCTGGGAGGTTTGGTTTTGATCCCCGGCTGGATGCACAGAGGATATTTATCCCCGATGTGGGATATTACCCCGTTTCTTTCTCTCTCCTTCCAAGCGAATTCTTGTATAGTTCCATAAAAGCAGTCCTTATCGTCTTGTGGTTTCTGGTTGGAGAAATTATTAAATTAAAAGATTCCCTGGGTTTGTTTCTGTTTTAAAAAGTATATGAAAGGTATATACCAATTTCCATTGGAAGGACCTTATCTTACAGGAAGAACTGTTATTAGATATACTTTCACATATTTATACGTCAAGTCATGTGATCTTCATCTGCTGATTTTGATAGATATTATCAATAGCTATGAAATAACAATAATAATACTAGAGTAAAATGTTATCAATTTCAGTGATAGCAAATATTTTAGTATTTTCTGAATGACCTTTTATTTGCAAATTGGATTGTATTTCATGTTTTATTGTTTATCAAAATAATACCTGAAAGAATTTGTAGAGTTATTCCGTTGGTTGAAATTTAATATGATGTTGTCATATTATACAGGATCAAAATAGAATATATATATAAATATATAAGTTTTAGATTGCTCCAAAAACTAAGATTGCAGATCATTCTGAAAGTTCTATGTCGAGGGCTTGCAACATTGATCCAACAACATTCTTTAAACAAGTAAAATAGTGTTTTCCTTTTGTATGATTAATTCGAAAAATGTTAGTTAATTAATGTTCATCTGTTGTTAATCGAATAAACTGTTTAACTTCACTAAGAGACTAACTTTGGGAGTGGGGTTTTATTCCTTATATCGCTCCAAACATACGTTATAACACTTTAACGTGAGATAGAAGGGAGATCTGGTTAAAATACCTATTTCGGTGGTTTTTATAACAAAATCCTTATTACCAAAATAAATCAATATAGTTCTGCAGTATACCTTTAATTTAATCTTCTAGACAGGGTGACCTCAACAGTATTGTATACAGAAGGTTTCTGGTGAAATGCCTCAACGGTTATGACAGATATTCAACAACAGTTAAGATTACCATGATTGTGTAGAATAGCTAAACGTATCTTCCGGAGAAATATTTTATTTACTTTAGTCAAAAATTATTTTGGCTATAAAAACCGTAAAAATACCAAGGCTCTTTCTTGTTACTTCCCATCCCAACTTGAGTGTAAATTAGTCACTCTCTGTTGCTGTCATAACACCTACACTATTGATTGTCCTCGCTGCAAGTTGGCCAACACTCGTTGTCCTGTTGGCTTGTCTCTCTCTCCCTCTCTCTCTGTCCCTAAGATATATATATATATATAAGGTAGTCTCTCTCTGTTCAGCAGGTATTATCTCTCTCTCCAGCAGGTAGTATATCTCTTTGTCCAGCAGGTAGTATCTCTCCCTGTCCAGCAGGTAGGATATCTCTCTCCAACAGGTAGTATATCTCTGTCCAGCAGGTAGTATACCTCTCTCCAACAGGTAGTATACCTCTCTCCAACAGGTAGTATATCTCTCTCCAGCAGGTAGTATATCTCTCTCCAACAGGTAGTATATCTTTCTCCAACAGGTAGTATATCTCTGTCCAACAGGAAGTATATCTCTGTCCAACAGGTAGTATACCTCTCTCCAACAGGTAGTATATCTCTCTCCAACAGGTAGTATATCTCTGTCCAACAGGTAGTATACCTCTCTCCAACAGGTAGTATACCTCTCTCCAACAGGCAGTATACCTCTCTCCAACAGGTAGGATATCTCTCTGTCTAACAGGTAGTATACCTCTCTCCAGCAGGTAGTATACCTCTCTCCAACAGGTAGTATATCTCTGTCCAACAGGTAGTATATCTCTGTCCAGCAGGTAGTATACCTCTCTCCAACAGGTAGTATATATCTGTCCACAGGTAGTATATCTCTCTCCAGCAGGTAGTATACCTCTCTCCAACATGTAGTATATCTCTGTCTAGCAGGTAGTATACCTCTGTCCACAGGTAGTATATCTCTCTCCAGCAGGTAGTATACCTCTCTCCAACAGGTAGTATATCTCTCTCCAACAAGTAGTATATCTCTGTCCAACAGGTAGTATATCTCTGTCCAGCAGGTAGTATATCTCTGTCCAACAGGTAGTATATTTCTGTCCAGCAGGTAGTATATCTCTGTCCAGAAGGTAGTATATCTCTCTGTCAAGCAGGTAGTAGTACCTGTGCTGTATAATAGCTCCTGTTGGCTCGTTCCAAACGGTCGCTTATAAGTTACGTTACGTCTGGCGGCAGCTCGCGGCCTTACCCAACACTTGGAGAGCAAATAAATATCACGCTTCATAAGATGGGAATCCAACTCAATTAGAGAAAACATTATCAAAACATGGAGTCTTATATGTGATTTCAATAAAAAATAATAAGGGATACCGACAACAAATAACAAACAAGTAGTAATTATGTAGTCACTTTACTAAAAACTTTGTTTCCATAACCTCACTTTTGAGGTCGTAGGCCTGTACATCCTGTACATATGTAATGAAAGTGATTGGACACTGTACATGAAAGTGGTGAACTAGTCTACGTACAGTTATATCCAAAAGTCAAGGTGGCATAGAGGGGCGCGCTAGGAAAAGCCAGTGTTTTTTCAGTTTTTATGGCAAAACATTTTGTTGGACAAACTAAATAAAATATTGCTTCAATACAAACATAGAGTTTAGTTTTCTTTACAATCATGTTGACCTCAAAATTTCTTGAATATCTGATAAGGGTATCCTGAAATTTAATAACTTTTCCTCTTTTTTTAAAAAGTTTGTTAGATAATTCCACCATGCTCATGACAGATATTCAACAACTGCTGATATCACCATGTGAAGAAAATTAATCTCTGTGTTTCTACTGGAGCAATATTTTATTTATTTCAGCCAAAATAATGTTTTTCCATAAAAAATGAAAAATCACTGGGTTTTTTTTTTGCGTCCCCTTCCATCCACCTTAAGAAAATGCCAGAATTAATTATGCCAATTTGTACATTGATTTTTTTTAGCGATTAACTATATTAAATATTTTTATTCTATTTAATAAACTTCAAATCACATCGACTTATTTAACAAATTGAAGTTAAAGTCAGTCCAGGACTGACAAATGTCACCTTACGTTAGGGCTGTCGGCAAATGTACAATCAACAATATCTAAGGGAACAAATCATTGAGGCTAAATGTTTAAGCCGTCTGACAGGTTTATGTGACAGTGTTTCAGCCATCTGACGGGTTGATGTGGCATACAGTGTTTCACCCATCTGACAAGTTGATGTGACATACTGTGTTTCAGCCATCTGACGGGTTGATGTGGCATACAATGTTTCAGCCGTCTGACAAGTTGATGAGGCATACAGTGTTTCAGCCATCTGAAAGGATGATGTGACATGCAGTGTTTCAGCCATCTGACGGGTTGATGTGGCATACAATGTTTCAGCCGTCTGACAGGTTGATGTGGCATACAGTGTTTCAGCCATCTGACAGGTTTATGTGGCATACAGTGTTTCAGCCGTCTGTTAAGTTGGTGTGGCATACAATGTTTCAGCCGTCTGACAGGTTGATGTGGCATACAGTGTTTCAGCGGTCTGACAGGTTGATGTGACATACTGTGTTTCAGGCATCTGACGGGTTGATGTGGCATACAATGTTTCAGCCGTCTGACAAGTTGATGTGGCATACAGTGTTTCAGCCGTCTGACAAGTTGATGTGGCATACAGTATTTCAGCCATCTGACAAGTTATGTGGCATACAATGTTTTAGCCATCTGACAAGTTGGTGTGGCATACAGTGTTTCAGCCGTCTGACAGGTTGATGTGGCATACAGTGTTTCAGCCATCTGACAAGTTGATGTGGCATACAGTGTTTCAGCCGTCTGACAGGTTGATGTGGCATACAGTGTTTCAGCCATCTGACAGGTTTATATGGCATACAGTGTTTCAGCCGTCTGACAAGTTGATGTGGCATACAGTGTTTCAGCCGACTGATGGGTTGATGTGACATACTGTGTTTCAGCCGTCTGCCAATTGATGTGACATACAGTGTTTCAACTGACTGACAAGTTGATGTGGCATACAGTGTTTCAGCCGACTGACAAGTTGATGTGGCATACAGTGTTTCAGCCGACTGATGGGTTGATGTGACATAATGTGTTTCAGCCATCTGACAAGTTGGTGTGGCATACAATGTTTCAGCCGTCTGACAAGTTGGTGTGGCATAACAATGTTTCAGCCGTCTGACAAGTTGATGTGGCATACAATGTTTCAGCCATCTGACAAGTTGGTGTGGCATACAATGTTTCAGCCGTCTGACAAGTTGGTGTGGCATACAATGTTTCAGCCGTCTGACAAGTTGATGTGGCATAGTGTGTTTCAGCCGTATGACAAGTTGATGTGACATACAATATTTCAGCCGTCTGACAAGTTGATGTGGCATACAGTGTTTCAGCCGTATGACAAGTTGATGTGACATACAGTGTTTCAGCCGACTGACAAGTTGATGTGGCATACAGTGTTTCAGCCGTCTGACAAGTTGATGTGGCATACAGTGTTTCAGCCATCTGATAGGTTAATGTGACATAGTGTTTCAGCCATCTGATAGGTTGATGTGACAGTGTTTCAGCCGACTGACAAGTTGATGTGGCATACAGTGTTTCAGCCGTCTGACAGGTTGATGTGGCATACAGTGTTTCAGCCGTATGACAAGTTGATGTGACATCCAGTGTTTCAGCCATCTGATAAGTTGATGTGGCATACAATATTTCAGCCATCTGACAAGTTGATGTTGCATACAGTGTTTCAACCGTCTGAAAGGATGATGTGACATGCAGTGTTTCAGCCATCTGATAAGTTGATGTGGCATACAGTGTTTCGTCCGTCTGACAGGTTGATGTGGCATACTGTGTTTCGTCCGTCTGACAGGTTGATGTGACATACAGTGCTTCAGCCATCTGAAAGGATGATGTGACATGCAGTGTTTCAGCCATCTGAAAAGTTGATGTGGCATACAGTGTTTCGTCCGTCTGATAGGTTGATGTGACATACAGTGTTTCAGCCGTCTGACAAGTTGATGTGACATACAGTGTTTCAGCCATCTGACAGGTTGATGTGACATACAGTGTTTCAGCCATCTGATAGGTTGGTGTGACATACAGTGTTTCAGCCATCTGATAGGTTGATGTGACAGTGTTTCAGCCGTCTGACAAGTTGATGTGACATACAGTGTTTCAGCTGACTGACAAGTTGATGTCACATACAGTGTTTCAGCCATCTGATAGGTTGAGTTACGACCTGTCGATGTTGATGTTTTGTTGCAAGAGAGGTACATGTTTCTCTGGTTCCTGACGTACATTTTACCTGTCCAAGAAAATTTAGGAGGGGGCAGGTAATTTCCTGCTATTGTTTAGTTTACTCTGGCATTCACCAAACCACCCTCCAACGAATGACCGACGCTGCACCGGGGAGCGAACCTCAGCTCAGACACAAGTGAGCAAGGGTTGGGGGAGAGAAAATAAACATCCATTACATAGAGCCCCCTACTCACTCCCTCCCCCCCTTCTCCAGGGGAGGCTAGGCCCCTGGGTGTAGGATTTGACTCTCTGGATACAGTTCATAATATTGATATTTCCGAGGTCAGCTCAGAAATAATAAAAAACTTGGTTCTCTGTATACTATTTTAAGAGCGTTCATCACATTCCAACCAACTCTGTGATACAGTCAAGAGCGTTCATCACATGCCAATCGACTCTGTGATACAGTCAAAAGCGTTCATCACATGCAATCAACTCTGTGATACAGTCAAGAACCTTCATCACATTCCAATCAACTCTGTGATACAGTCAAGAGCGTTCATCACATGCAATCAACTCTGTGATACAGTCAAGAGCGTTCATCACATGCCAATCGACTCTGTGATACAGTCAAGAGCGTTCATCACATGCAATCAACTCTGTGATACAGTCAAGAGCCTTCATCACATGCCAATCAACTCTGTGATACAGTCAAGAGCGTGCATCACATGTCAATCAACTCTGTGATACAGTCAAGAGCGTTAATCACATTTCCATCAACTCTGATACAGTCAAGAGCGTTCATCACATTCCCATAAACTCTGATACAGTCAAGAGCGTTCATCACATGCCAATCAACTCTGTGATACAGTCAAGAGCGTGCATCCCATGCCATTCAACTCTGTGATACAGTCAAGAGCGTGCATCACATGCCAATCAACTTTGTGATACAGTCAAGAGCGTTAATCACATGCCAATCAACTCTGTGACACAGTCGGCTAAAAATCGTAGATTTACACGAACAGTTTTGCAAGTGGATAGTTTTTGGTTAAAAATTAATTGAGATAAAGAGTTAATAGAATGTTCTAATACAGAACATTATTGAAATATTGAATGATATTTGGATTGAAACTGAATTGAAAAGGCTGTTTTTGACCATATTAGAATGACTTCACAGCTAAGCCCTGTGCACAAATCTTCATTCTGTCATAATAGGGACATGCTGTAGTTATTAACAATAAACTTTGTCACTTTGTCCCCCATCGTCACCGCGGAAAATGTCGAGTAATCATTCAAATACGAATGCACTGCACACATTTCTGGCATATCGTGTTTTCTTCTCCCTCTAACTCCCATACCTCGCGCGCGCGCACACACAAACGAGCTGGGAGCTGAGTTGGACCTGATATGATAAACGCTCTCATATTAATTACTAGAGTCAACTCTCAACTATCCGCATCGGTGGGCACGCGGACTAAATGTCAAGTTCATATAGTCTGGTTTACAGGTAACGCAGAAGCCGGGGGCTTAGAATTCCGACCGGGTGTATTGAGGATAGTTTTATTTTTAAATGGTTCCCCCCTTTCTCTATATTAAAATTGCAGATACATTCCCTCTAAATTTTACCTCTCTCATCCCTCTATCCCATGCATAGTGCAGATATCTCAGACTGTCGGCTGAACCCGGGGTGAAACAGTAATGAACTGAGGGTCACCTGGGGTAAGGTGTCAGACTTTTCACCTCTGACAAGATGTGTATTAATCACAACTTGTGAATGTGAGGAATGCCAGGCCTCCCCCGTGGTTCGGATTCCACGTTAAACTGCAGGTCCTTCATTTAATCTCACAATCACCCTACCATTGCACATTAACGTAAGTGCGTGTAACCCGAACGGGTAGTAAGACGCGGTGCTAATAATAATAATAATAATAATAATAATAATAATAATAATAATAATAATGATGATGATGATGAACTCTTAGTGGTCANAACCCGAACGGGTAGTAAGACGCGGTGCTAATAATAATAATAATAATAATAATAATAATAATAATAATAATAATAATGATGATGATGATGAACTCTTAGTGGTCATTAATGTATTATATTATAATATATTGTATATTTGTATTTGTACATTTAATACAAGAGCACAGAGAAACGTACTTGTGTGTTAATAAGGGTTACTAATGACTTAATATAGGATGAGGAGGGTGAATGAGAAGAAGTAGGGAGAGTATTACATTGTATGACTCACCAGCCTCTAGCGTAGCTCAGCCAGGATTTAAACCCCGACCTCACTCTGACTGAAGACATGACAGAATGTCACTTATTGAGAAATACCAGCGGCCTTCATTAAAATTGGTGAATCCAACAGGGATATATTTCTCTTACCCTTCAAAGAGCGCCCTCTATAATCCGGGGGAAAAAAACCAGACGGAACAATATAGCCACTTATAAAAATAGTATTTCAAAGAGCTGTAAAATACTTACTTTATTTATTTCATTTATTTGATGTATCTAACGGGCACTTTCTGGTCTTACTGATTATATCAGCACACGAGAATTTCTATCAGCGAGAACGAAAGGACTTACACATTTTCCCGGGAAAGGTATTTTCACATCCCTTCCAGTATTCTTTATAGCCCCTCCGAAGGAAGTTGTGCTACGAAGTATATCGCTAGGGAAAAACCCGTCGACCACAAATATCGGGTCCTGAGACGAGCTACAATCTTTATTAAAAGTTTATATCCCAACAGATAAAAACTCTCTTCAAAAGAAACTTTATCTGAAACAGTTTTTATGATGAAAAGTGTTTTAAAGTTTCCAAGGATAACTTTCCTGCCAAGAATGAAGCCCCAGTGGGACCGTGGCCTAGACGTCAAGTCCTATCTAGTCTGGTTTCCCAGTGATTTATTGGGATTCGAATCCCGACTGGGTTCACAGATGGTGTTTTTACCGAAATGGTTTTCCACTCTCTCTCTCTCCATGAAAATACGGGTACATTTCTTCTAAATTTTATCTTCCTCATCCCTAGCCAATTAGTGTTTTAAACGTGACTATCCTGGAGGGGCAGTAAAATTCTGCTCCACAGTAACAAATGAAAACCGCACAGTATCACCAAGGTAATATAATACGAGAAATACGACAGAAAGGCAATTAATAAAAAAACTCTCTTTTACATAGGCTTACACAATGGTGGTCCAACGTTTTTCATCCCAAGGACCAAAACTATCAATTTGCACCGCTGGCCGAAGATATATTTAGTAATCCCAGCAACTTAATAGTCTATAGGCCTTCAAATAAAACTTAATAAGCAATTATTTTCCATAATTTTATATTAATTGTATTTTTAGTTGGTAGAATCTTTCAAATGTTACTTCCAAAAATAAGATTATTAAGTTAAGCGCCCATTGGGTCGGTACCGCACGGACGGAATGTACCGCACTGACGGCACATTTTAAGGGGGTGCGCCCACTATCCGCACTGACAGCACATTTTAGGGGGTGCGCCCAATGACGGCACATTTCAGGGGGTGCGCCCACTATCCGCACTGACGGCACATTTCAGGGGGTGCGCCCACTATCCGCACTTATGGCACATTTTAAGGGGGTACGCCCACTATCCGCACTGACGGCACATTTTAGGGAGGTGCGCCCACTATCCGCACTGATGGCACGGACGGAAACTCGGTTTGTTCAGCTGCTCTCGAGCCAGAAGGTGAGCTTCTCGTTTGCGTGCTCAAGGAAGTACTGTTTTCATTTCTGTTATTATTAGATTTGTTTCATGTTTATAATTGTGCTTTTGTAAGTGATATTTCACCGTATTATTTAAATATGGAAAACGAGGAAGAATTCGTAGAATTTAGTTGCCTTTTAATTGAAGAGGAGGGAAGAAAATGTAGAAAACGACAATTTTAGGTTCACAACATCAACAGGAAAATACTTATGTTTGGCGAATACCACACATTACTTCCTGATCTGGTTGAAGATGACGCCAAAAATTCCGGACCGTACTTTATTCTAATTCCCTCGCCCGGACTTTCTGTCGAATGGCGGAACGGCGGAGAGTCCGTTGCCGGTGGTACCGACGTAGTGGGTGCATCTTGGTAACAAATAATGTAACGAATTAGTTGTATTTTCCGTTCCGTCCGTGCGGTACCGACCCAACTGGCGCTTACCTTAAATCTCCCAAAAATGTATAATGAAATATGCACGCACTCACTTTCACAAAACAGCTTAGTATTATAAATATATAGCTTATTTATATTAATCAAATAAATGCATAATAAAACGTAATCATGACCAATTTAAATATATTTTTTATTTATTTAACATCTACCATTTAGGGTTTTCCTTTAATTTTCCACCAAGATACCGTGAAGGCCACATTTTCAGTGAGCGCAGGCCGTACTAGGCCCGCGGTCAGCCAGTTAGGTCACACTGGTTTACATGCATCACCCCCAGATAACACGTTAGTTAGCTGTTTTCACGGAAAGTTACACAACACTGTTATAGTGAGATGGTTGGCTACAAACGGCAGCAGCTATTGTGAAAGCAGTTGCTGAGGTTGTAAGACGAGTGGAAAATAAGATTAGTAGACGACGTAAAAATAAACGAATATCGATTAAATGGTTAGCAAGGAGCGGTACAATTGGTGCATCAAATAGCCTACCCAACGAACTTGCAATAGGAACCAGACGTCAAAAATTGATGTGATTTTCTGTTTTCTCATTTTCTCTCATTTTCTGTTTTCTTCATTTTCTCAGTTCAACAAAATGGCTACTCGCTTCGATGGCCGCGTGGTCTAACGCGCTACTCTTGCAGTAGACTAGACTACCGACGATGGAAAGATCGAGGTTCAATTCTCGCCCGGGTTTACTAAGGGTGGTATTTCTAAAATGGTTTTCCACTTACCCTCCACGCAAATATGGTTACACTCCCTTTGAATCTAACAGACACGATACTTAAAAACATTAGCGTAATTAGTGCATAAGCGTATAAACCGAACGGGTAGTAAAACGCGCTACTATATATATAAAAAAAAGCAAAATAAATATTCTATGATTAAAAAAATTATTAAACTGGTCACAATCTCTTTGACATCAAGTGAAGAATTCAGGAAACCACTTGGAAATGGGTGCCCAATGCCCCGGTTAATCATTCGTGACACGGGCCCGTGTAGCACTTACCCGGTCATAAAACAAATCTGTTGGTGCACAAAAGCGAGCAACATGTTGCTGTAGATAAAACATGTCCCAATTTTGGCTCCATAGGAAACCAGACAGACTCCGGACAGGTATTTATGGTCCGGACAGCTCAAGAAAACACTGGGACATGTTTTGGGACAGACTACTAGGTAGCAATGTCCTCTACCCTTCTCTAACACACTTCGTTTATAGATGGAGGGGGCAAGCTTACCTTGCTTGATTCCACTATGGCCTAGCTTATAATATAGGGGCATAGTGTAATCGGTCAAGGTAAGACTGTATGCTACCCTACTTGGTTCCACTATGAGCCTAGCTTATAATATAGGGACATAGTGTAATCAGTCAAAGTAAGATTGCAAGCTTTCACCGTAAGCGGAATGTACAGTACATTCATCAAGTAGACCCACCTTGCTCTGCATGATATTCATAACTTTACAGAGCAAGGAGGTAAATTAAAGAAGTCCACTGGCACTCGCATTGGGAGGGACTGTAAACTAACCTTGACGGATAACTTCACCCACCCTCCGGGAGTAAATTCATCCTACAGCCCATTTGTATATCTTTTGACTATTATTGCTCTGAATATTATTTAAAAAAAATAGAATTCGATATTGTAAAATGTAAAGCGACCCATTCATATTAAAATATTGAGCCTCCATAAACGATCATGACTACAAGGAATTAGTGATTGAGATAAATATAGTAGTAAAATCAATCATATGTGTACCAAACCCAGTACTATTACAGCAAGATGGTTTTAGCTAGTGTGTGTTTTAGAAGATTAGTACTTTTAAAAATGTAATATTATGGGATTCGTCAATCACTCTTTATAAGACACGTTACTAAATATACTTTCAAAATGGAAGTAACTCATATTTTTTATATGTTCTAATTAGTTTATAAAATACTTCTTTCTCCAAAATACTTATTAAACTCGTTATTTTAACCAGATATGATTTCGTTGAGGGAAGTGTATAATATTTTTAATGTACTAATTTAATTTAGCACCGCTTCTTACTACCCTTTCGGATTATACGCTTAAGTAGACTACTAATTACGCTAATGTGTTAGGAATTGGGAACTTAGAATTTATAGGAGGGATAATGGAAAACCACTTAGGAAAAACCACCCCCAGTTCACCAAACTGAGATTTGAACCTCGATCTCCCCATCCTTGGCAATCTAAAATAGATCAACATGAAACTAGCGCGTTAGCTAGCTACGCCACCAAGGTGGGTTTTTAATGTATTGTTGCTAATACAATTCAAGTGCACAAAACAATCCACAAACAGATATTTCTAAAACCTGAGTATTATTTTGTTGTTGTTGCATTCTAAATTAGAATTTACCAAAATCAACACATCAACTCAACGTTTTCAAAAAATATGAATTATGAACCAACCAAATCAGTAATTCCATTAAAGTCCCTTCTTCCCTGTTGGACTAACAAAAGGTTGGTGAGAACAAAAGTAGTGAAAGGAATAAAGAGGGCAGTAAAACGTGCGCAAGGAAGATATTCCTCCCACCCACCCCTCCTCAACCGCCTGGCAGGGGCTAAGCCCATCAAGTCTCGCAGTTGGGGTTGACCCCCCCCCCATGGCGCCGACTCGCCCAGGCTATAATAATTACACAGTATACTGTAAGCCGGGGAAACGCTACAAGGGTTGCCAAACTGATTAGATTTCCCTCTCGAACCAACAACAAATGCGAAACGCTTTAACGATAATATGGAATCCGCAGGAAAACATCAAACGAGGCGGGAGGGGGTAAATGAGAGAACTATCCGAATTTTATTGCGACAAAATGAATTTCAGGGCCCTGAACTTACACCAGTGATTAAAATATAAAACATGGAGATATGTGTGATGCTTGGTATTGCATGTGTGATGTTTGATATTGCATGTGTGATGTTTGTTATTGAATGTTTAATGCTTGGTATTGCAATGTGATGCTTGGTATTGCATGTGTGATGTTTGATATTGCGTGTGTGATGCTTGATATTGCATGTGTGATGTTTGATATTGCGTGTGTGATGCTTGATATTGCATGTGTGATGCTTGATATTGCATGTGATGCTTGATATTGCATGTGTGATGTTTGATATTGCATGTGTGATGCTTGATATTGCATGTTATGCTTGATATTGCATGTGTGATGCTTGTTATTGAATGTTTAATGCTTGGATATTGCATGTGATGCTTGGTATTGCATGTGATGATACTATTGCATGTGAGGCTTGATATTGCATGTGTGATGCTTGCTTTTGCATGTTTGAGGCTTGATATTGCACACGTGTGATGTTTGATATTGCATGTGTGATGTTTGATATTGCATGTGTGATGTTTGATATTGCATGTGTGATGTTTGATATTGCATGTGTGATGCTTGATATTGCATGTGTGATGCTTGATATTGCATGTGTGATGTTTGATATTGCGAGTGTGATGCTTGATATTGCATGTGTGATGCTTGCTTTTGCATCTGGTGCTTGATATTGAATGTGTGATGCTTGATATTGCATGTGTGATGGTTTATATTGTTTGTGTGATGTTTAATATAGTGTGAATGTCATGTGCGAGGACTTACGTGGATTTTGTTGTGGTTATTAATGTTGTTAAACTGATTTTCAACAGGACAAAATTTAGTAATAAAAAAACTGTTATTGATTGTGTTCATGAGTCAATTGGGTGATACAGAAGTTACATCCAGTCTGATTTAAACAGGAAGGAAATTTTTGTTATTGTTGTAAAGTTACTAAAACATGTTCATATATCCATACGTCAAGTAACGTGAGCTGCAGCTGTAACGTTTTATAAATTTTATCAATACCTATAAAATAACAATAAAATATATCAATGTTGACGTAAATAACATATGTTGGTATTTTCGAAACATTCCTTCATACCAAGTCCTGCTATACTTGGCTAATAATGCAAAATAAAATATATAATCAGTTCCCGTTAGCTTTGGCTTTATTTGACAGTTGAAAAGTGTCTATAAAACTGTTGTGAATCCACACAACTACCATATATGCGTTGTTACTTTGATTATATACGTATATTAAACTAACAAAACTAATTTTCAAGAAGAAGGGATACTTGACAGTTTTTAATAGTACATGTTTAACTGTCAGAAAATTCCCAAGTCAGAATGAATGAATAATATGGCTTGTTGCATGAACACAGAAGCTAAGAGTGATGGATAGTTATATACTAGACCTATATAATATAATACTGTAACGAGATTAGTGTTAGATAATACTAATACTTAGAACCGCGTCTTACTACCCGTTTGGGCTATACGTTCTAGTGCTAAGAGTGTGGGACCTGTGCGCTTTTAATTTGCTGGCCCTCTCCATCCTCTCTATTTCCATCCTTGTTTTGTAGGTATGCAGCCAGCCTCACTGCCAGGGGAATTCGAGGGGACAGAGAGGAGTGCAATTAAAAGAAAAGGGAACACGTTTAGAAGAATCTGGGCTAGTGTTCTTCAAATCCAGTAGAGTAGTTTAGATATTAAGGATTCTAGGCTATCAACTGTGATCCCTATATATACACGGTCGGTGGTCAGCAAGGGATCTCCAATCCGAGTCAAGCTAGCCAAGTGAGTGGACTAGCGTGTCCGGGCTAGCGTGCTCGGGAGTGGACAACTTGTTCAGTGAGTGGGCTAAGTGAATCAGCGAGTCTAGCATTCGTGTAACGCGGGTCAGCGCTGTGTGTCGTGTGCGGGCAATTTAAGTGAATGACACTGGTGACGTAGGTATTGATTGCTATTATGAACTATGTTAATAATGAACATTTTTGTGAGTACCTTAAATATTTGAATAGTTATAGTGTTTCATAGTTATTAATTTGATTATTTAATTTTTTTATGTGTTCCTACCTAATTAATTTACAAACTTAATTACGACTCTAATTATTTAATTTAGTGACGTGTTTAGTTGTAGCTTAATCAGTGTATATGCTGTTTTATTTTTAGTAGTCAAAATCACCTCTGACAAGACGTGTATTAATCACAACTTGTGAATGTGTGGAATGCCAAACCTCCACCGTGGTTCGGATTTCACGTTAAACTGTAGGTCCTCCATTTCATCTCACAATCACCCTACTATTACACATTAGCGTAAGTGCATATAACCCGAACGGGTAGTAAGACCCGGTGCTAATAATAATAGTAGTCAAAACTTTGACTGTTCCGTGTCCATTTTTAATCCTGTTTAATCATCAGCCTACCTCAATATCCTGAAAAGCACTCGTGGCTTACACGGTGACGTGTTAACGGCCCGTGACCCCCAGGCGACCGGTCGCCCACTCCCATTGCAATACAGTTTAAAAGTGAAAATTATCCAATGACCAACATATATGAATGTCAAGATCAAATTGAATCAAAGTCACATTTGTTATAATGTTGTTCAATTTAGTTATTTTAAACGAAAAACAGCCACCTAAATTAAATTGAGAAAATGAATGTACTACCATTTAAGTTAGAAGAAAGTTATCTATTTTGTGAAATAAAGGTCTGTACAGTTGTAGAAGTAGATATAACATATCATAATATAATGACACATGATTTGTACTAATTTGTTTTAAAAAAAGCATATCTTGTTGTGAATATATCATTTAAAAAATTTAATATTCTGAGCATTTTCAACTAGGCAACCTACACGCCTCGGTGGCGTAGTTGGCTAACGCGCTAGTTTTGTGTTGAGCTAGACTGCCGAGGATGTTGAGACAAAGGTTCGAATCTCACTCAATTGAACTGGGCTTGGTTTTCCCTAAATGGTTTTCCACTCTCACTCTACGCAAATGCGGGTTCACTTCTTCTAAATTCAACCCTCCCAATTTATAATTCATCAACTTAATTAGTACTTAAGCGTATAATCCGAATGGGTAGTAAGATGCAGTGCTGATAAAAAACTAGGCAAACTGACTCAATTCTGTTTCCGCAATTATTTTTACTATTCAAATAAAAATAAGTCATCAGGGAACAACTGTCAATAACCAATTCTTTCACCTCAACAATAAATATACAGCTCTATTTTCTATGTTCATGTCAAACATTCCCGATGTACATTTTAAACAAAATCGTTAAAGCCATTAAAAAAAATTGAATTAAAAAATTTACTCATCAATAAACTACACTTAATTGATAGGCTAGGGTAAAAAGAATTGTGGTACAGCCCTATAAAATCTAAATAGTTATCAAGTTAGAACAAAATCCATCAAACCATTATGGATCCGTGGCCAGGGACAGGCAAACTGGGGGCACACAGAATTGTAAAATTCAATTTTTTGGGTTCATGTTCACAAAACAATAAAGATCCATCATAATCTTCACGATCACAATATTTTCTCTTATATAAGAAGGTAAAAATACTAGGCAGCCAAGCTGTCATAGCAACGATGCACTTAATTTTGGAAATGGCTCAAACTAAACATTATAATTATTGGAATGATAGTAAAGTGGTAAAGCGTGTGTTCACCATCATTGACTATCACTGGTTCAGACCCCGGCTGGATACGTCAAGCGCTATTGTGTGTACTACTTTAAAAAGCTAGCTTAGTGTGGGTTTTTCGATAAAAACTCTCAAATAATTGTTTTTTAGAATTTGATTAGTTTTGCTGAAACTACAGTTAACTTCATAATTATGCTAGTAATAATTATTTGGTTTGAGAAAATTGAGGTTAATTCCTCTAGAATAGTGCTAGTACCCACTTCTGTGGCCACATGGTCTAAGGCGCTACTCTCGCAGTAGACTAGGCTGCCAATGACGGGAAGATCAAGGTTCGAATCTCGGTCGAGTGTATCGAGTTGTTTTTTCCAAAATAGGTTTACAGCATCACTCCAACCAAATGCGGGTTCACTTACTCTATATTGAACCTTTCCTATTCCTAACCCATTAGCATAATTAGTACTTAAGCGTATAACCCGAATGGGTAGTAAGACGCGGTGCTAAGTATTATTACCGGTTCTAATGTTCGTATGATGGGGTTGGTAGCACGTTTTTTCACTTCCCACCCTCTTAGCTACGGAGGGGTGGGAACCCACCATCTTCTAATGACAACCACCTGGGACTCTAGACTCGAAACACAAAATGCTATATCACGGTCCCTCGCTACATGGGGCGGACGAAGGGAGAAAATAACCGCCTTTTCACTTCCCCGGTGGGGAAAACCTGAATCGCGCCCCCGCAATTAACAGAGGGGGCGAGGGGAGGAAAGAACGTGATTTCCACATCCTCCCACAATCCTCCTATGGGCAATGGGGTACATTAGAAACAGTTAATTCAGCAAAGAAATACACAACTCCTGTGTTTTAATCGTCCTTATTTTCATTTTGGTTGGCGTTAAATTGAAGCAGATTGACCGATTACCAACTTTCCAATAAATTACAGGCCTATACTTAACAAGTGAACTACCTAGCAAAGTTTCTTTTAAGGCCAGTTAGACTTTATCGAAGCAATTACCAACTAAAAGCCGACTCAAATGTACTTTAGAGTTGAGGTAGAAAGAAACATGATTTACGGTGGTTGAGTTGGCAATGATGTTGTTGTGTGTTGACCAGCTATGCTGAGAAGCATTGCCAACTGTACGATAATAATACAACTTTTATAATAATTAATTGAATTACTTATTTTGAAAAGGGAACTAGTCCCTAGAGGTCACTTTTACAGGAGAGACAAAAAAACTGTGTCAGCGGAATAGTTATTGATTTAGAGCCATGCAACTTTAGCAAGATTTATCCCTTGGTTACTGGAGAACTTTTAGATACGTACTGTCCAATTAATTACCATAAAATTTCCGAAAAATAAAATCATGAACTTGGGCCCATTTCAAAACTAACTCACACTTTAACATTTAACAATATTTTAATGCTCCATAACGACACATATAAGACCTAATTTCTCATTATTTATGTTATATCATTACCTTTGACACTATTCTATGTAAACATACACGTATAGTAAATTTACAATAATATTTTAAACTATATTGTTATATTGTGTTCATTTCCACATAGCATTGAACTTCTCAGATAACAGTCAAGGTTAAATATGCTGATTTACAAGTTCAAATTAAATTCCTAATAATATTGAAATTAAAAAAAAAACTACAATTTTTGTAAAACAGAAAATGTAAGAAAAATTAAAAAATAATTGTAAAAATTGTCACTTCCATTAAGGGACTAAGTAAAGAACACACAAGTTCATGCTACAGGTGTCCTATCGTACCATTTAGAGGTCTCCATCATATTCTACTTTATCTGTCGTTGGCTATATAATGATTTCAATTTTCATCATATAAATTTTTGGCGTCTTGCGGGATGTATTTTACAAGCTTCTCAATGTCCTGCAATTTTTTGGACGCTTGTCATCATAAGCCATCTCATTTGGAAATGCAAGTATTAGAGAGATGTTCTGCAAATTAAACTGACGAGAAAGTAAGCCGTCTATATGTTCCCTGGGAATTAAAGTTCCTGCTGTCTTGTTACAATACTCATAATGGACGAACGTTGACACTTTAAAGGACACTTTATCTTTACGAGGTACTGCATGGGCTGCTGTTTCTCTTGAGATTACATTCTTTTTATAGTACTTAGTCCACCAGCTCTTAAAATCCAAAACAAAATTTGTTGTTAGCAATTCATCTGTGAAGTTTCCCAGGTTACTTGACTCTGCAATTAGTTTTGAATACTCGTGAGTTGTGTACACTCTGTCTGAATGTCGTAATTTCCTTTAATGACAGAACAACCCCTGTCAATGGAAGGAAACTATGCCCCCGAGTGGGAAGGTATCTTGTCAAATCTTCCACTATCTGTCAAGTTGAGTAGAAAACGTATTACTGTGTTGTTGCAGTTCTGCCCGGGACACCCACCTGAATAAAAACGTGCAGTTCCCTGGTAGATTCAGGAATCTCATTGGTGATATAACGGTGCAGGTGTGAACACACTTCGTTTGGTCCATTTTTTTTGGTAATGCCCTCTTGTTACAGGTAAAAGTGGAAATACCAGTCTTTAAATTACTTATTCCAAATACATTGACCCACAACTGCCGGTAATAGAATACCTCTTGCACAGGTATATTAGATAGTGGCAGATTTAGCATAAAATACATAGAAATTACAAGAACTTGCTCCTCCTATTTTGACTTAAGTTGTACAGTAAAACCTTGGATTGCGAGCATAATTCGTTTCGTAAACGTGTTCGTAATACAAAGCACTCGTATATCAAAGCGAATTT
>CABFWO010006969.1:0-29249 GCA_902155825.1 Timema genevievae
CCTCCGTGTCTACAAGACAACAACAATAATGCTATGTTTCTATTTGAAAGATTGGACTTGTTCATTAAATTTCAAATGTTAGCCAATCGTGGCAATCGAGTAAAACAGAAATAAACCAACTAAACATGCAATAGGAGAATACAACTATTTATCACGTGGTTTAAGACATAATATTTTAAAAAAACTTCAATTTTATTGGATTTTAATAGGCAAAAATAACTTATATGTTAAATGGACGATAAAATTATATCTAAGCGAAATTCCAGCACAATTGGTAGAGTGGTTAGGCGTGGTTTAACAACAGATAGATATTGTATTTTTACATGTTAGTAGGAGATATATAATTATTGGTTCTCGTTATTATTTAAAAAATATATTGAAAAGGTATGGGCAAGTTTTTTAAAAAGAGGCACGCTCTAAAATAAATGTTAGAATGGTTTATTTAAATTAGTTGGACTTTTTTTTTTTCAAAAGTCCAACACAAAACATTAACTACGATCACTTCGTTATCATCTTATTTTCCAGAAAGTTATAACAATTCGATATTAAGAGTTTGTCTCACACCCTCTATTTTAGTCATTTGGAATGATTCAAAGTCAAATACTTGTGGTCGCGATATGCTGCCTTGATTGTGCACATTTTTTACTAAACGAAAATGAAAACCACTTGTTACCTATGGTTGATACGGGGCGATGTAATGTTTCGATGTGTGAGAATACTACTTTTCTATGCCATGTTGATGTTGCTCTATATTATAACATATTAAACAATTGTTGGTCTAGTCATGTGGTCATGTATTTCAATATTTGAAATATGTAAGAAACAAGAAATTGAATGTTAGTTGAAAAAATAACTTTAGTTTATCACCTTGAAAATATCTAAAATAAAAGGTCGCTCTAGAGTCTTAAGTGTGTGATTATTATATAGCTTTATCTATTTTAGAATAAATACCTACATACTCTAGTAAGAATATGAACTAATCTTTCCCTAGCTACATCCGGTATCTTAGTCTTGCACTTGCTCATTCAATTAATTTAAAAAATATTTACATAATTTGAAATGTTTTTTGTTAAATTATCCTTTCTAACACATTTTATGATAAAACTGAATCTTCTCTAAATAACGCATGGATGTTATATTGATTATTCTCAAGCTGAGACTTTACTTTAATTCCTTTGCAATACTTTTTTTTTTAATTTTAGGGTATATATGTACTACAAACTTAATCCAAAGCCCTTTTAATGTTGCTTTTTATCAATGAACAAATGCACTTCACTTAAAAAAGTGAAAGTCAAAATTATATTGAGAATACCTTGCCAAGTATTTTAAAATAATATTAAAATGAGACGCCATTTATTAAAATATAACATATTTTCCTGCTTCAGTGGCCGTATGGTCTGAGTTGCTACTCTCGCAATAGACTAGACTGCTTCCTCTAACTTCAATCTTCCTAATCCTAACACATTAGTGTAATTAGTACTTAGGCGTATACCTGAACGGGTACTAAGATGTGGTGCTTAAACTAAAAAAAATTCATAGATTAATTACAATGATTATTTATTGATTTTTTTAACATATATGTTTTCATTAGATAATTTTATTTGAGATAATTGATTAGGCCTATCTATATTATTTGTGTCATTCTTTAGTTACGCCAATACCATTAATATACATAAATATCATATAATATATTTTTTTTTCAGAATATTAGCTTACGAGAGACTATACATAATATTGTTAGTAATATACTTAAAAATTACTTAATAAGTTTTACCTGTAAACTTTTTACAAATGTTACCTTACTATCTTAATAATTATTTACTGATTTTTTAATAATTTCTACCTAATTCTACATTACATTGATTCGAACAAGGAAGATAAAACACACTATGCATTTGACTTTTGTAATAACTATCCACTTTATGAAGCGTGCGTGGTTCTAAATTTGGGCAAATCGAAGTTTGGTCTTATTAAATTCACTGAATAATCGTAATGTATATTAAGAACATACTCACTGTATGTGAATTGAATTGTTTAATGTTCATATATTTTTAAACTAAAATATATTCATTTGTGTTTGTGTGGAAGTATAGATACCTTGCCTTGCTAAAATTTCATTTTTATAATCAGCATATTTTTATTTTTATTTCTTTTTACTTACAGAAAATGAAGAAAATGAGCCTTAGACAAAGCTTCATATTATTCCTTTGCCACAAAACAATTTGCATCGGATTCGTTCTTTTCTGTTTCTGCTCTTACTGGTTGATGTACTCCACTGATTTGACATGGCTGTGGCAACTAAATTTACAAGTCATGCGAGGACAAAACCCCGATTTCAAAAAAGACAATCTCAAAACCATTCTACTTTGGAATGATTTCTTCAATTCCAAACATTTTGGATTCGGTGTTGGGCGTGAGCCTTTCATAAATGCTGGCTGCCCTGTTACCAACTGCACCATAGTTGACCGAAGTGATGGCTATCTACCCTTGCCTATAGAGGACTTCAATGCGATATGGTTCCACATGGTAGATTCCTCCGGTGTCCACTTCCCACTAAAAAGAAACAAGCACCAAAGGTACATTTACTTTGCCTTAGAATCTCCAGTCACCATGAAGAAATTATACAAAACAATACCAATACCACCAGATTTTTTCAATTGGAGCATGACCTACCGCAGGGACTCTGACATTCATTTTCCTTATGGATGGGTCTCCCCTATTTCCAAACAGTCCCCCATGCCAGCTATGCCAGATACTAAGATTCCAATTTGGATGGAACCAGACTTTTCCCAATTAAGTAACAATACCAAATTGAACGAAATTGTTAGAAATAAAAACAAACTAATCGCCTGGTTTGTTTCAAATTGCAACTCTCAAAGTGAAAGACTAAGATTTGTCAAAGAGTTATCGAATTATGTTCCGGTAGATATTTATGGAAAATGTGGAAAATTAACATGTCCAAGATCAAACAGAAAAAAATGTGAACGAATGTTGGATACAACTTATAAATTCTACTTATCTTTTGAAAATTCTCTGTGTAAGGAATACGTGACAGAGAAATTTTTCAGAGCTTTACAGAGTAATGTCGTGCCTATTGTTTACAGTGGGGCTGATTACAAAACACTAGCGCCCCCACTATCATACATTGATGTGTCGGATTTCAGTAGCCTCATGGAGTTATCTGAATATTTGAAACATCTCGATAACACCCCTGAGGAGTATATAAAGTATTTTTGGTGGAAACCGTGGTATAATGTATTAGATAACCATAAATATGTTTTGTGCAGACTTTGCCAAATGTTAAATGACGAAAGCTTGCCTTTAAAAATATATCCTGATATAAACTCTTGGTGGTCTAAAGAAGAAAATTGCGATACACCAGAAAATCACTTTCCATCAAAATATTTTATTTCTTCGAGATCACGGAAGAAGATATATCTTTAAATGAGTTCTAAATTTCAATAAACTATTTTATGTAATATTTGTGTGTATGATAAAATTGAGATTTTCTTAGTAATATTAAATTCTAAATTGGTTTTACAGCAGTTTTTAACCAAAGCTATATAATAATGTGTGATAGTAAAAATTAACTTAATGAAATTAAATTGAGTATATATTTTATAAATCAAAGCTTTAAGGAATTTCTATTAGGTATTACAAATATAATCAATGTTATTACTTTACACAAATATAACAAAAAATACTAGAATAATTTGTTGCCTACTTTCAGTAGGTTTGACGTTATAGATTTGTTTTTGTAATATTTATTAATATTTATAACAAATGGTTTTTGGTTGAGACAAGACTGTCAGAAGTTTAAGGGAAAACGACATTCAACGCTTTGTTTTTAACTATTATTGATTTTAATCTAAGTGATCAGAGGTATTTTTTAACACTTCCTTTTTAGCATATTCTTACAGAGTTATTAAAACTCTGTTTCCTTATCCATTTTCCTTGTTACATACCCTTTTAAGTCCCAAAAGGCCACCACACCAACAATAAAGTGTATCTTTAACTCCCGCATAAGTTTTACATAATAATTAGGCCCGCAGAGCTATTATTACCACGACGCAAATGTCATAGCTATCACCAATCGTCGAACGCTAGCCTTTGCTTAAAAAGTCAAGTATTATTACTGACAACATTGCGTGTGCAAAGCCTTTGCGTACGCAAACATTTATCTGCTCGATTGATGCTAGTTTGCGCGACCATGTTTGTCTATTTTAGTTTGCGTTATTAGGTTATGTGACATTGGATGTCTAGTTAATTTTGTATTTATTGTGTTTTGCTTGTTCAAGCCTTTATATACTAACTAATACAATATAGAGTATTAGCTTTATTTTAGATTAATTAGTGTTGTGAAAACTTTGATTATTTAAACTAGGACTAGCCCAACAAAACAGATGGGATATTTCTACACATATATTTGTTGGTTATAACACAGTCGAAGGGTACACACTTCGATTTTTGCGTGGACAAATACGTGTCGCAAGCGATCTGTTTAATTTAGTAATATTATTTAACCTGTTTTTAGGTCTATATCATAATGTAAGCAAGAGTGGGGATAGAAAACTTAAAGTGAATTTCAGAAACCTGTTATATTTGTAACATAATATTATCTAAATGCATTATTATTCACCAGCACATTAATAATTGGGACGTACCAATATTATGATTAACTTTTCTAGGTTTTCTTGTAGGCAGGGGTTAGGCTTCAACAAATACTAGCTATAGTAACTGTTGACCCATCACATGGGGACCATTAATAAACTACCAGTTTCTTTAGTATGGTTTTTCGTTGTGGGGAAGGTTGTGATTTGAGACCCAGTTGGGTGTGATAAGTGTTTTTATTTTATGAAAATAAGCTAAAGTATTGTATTCGTGAAAAAAAAATATCTCAAAACTATAAAGAATAAACATTGTTTTCTGGTCTATGGACACGGATCCAAAATGGCTAGATGGATTTAGTTCGAACTTAATATCTAGATTCTATAAGGCTATATCTCGGGAAGGCTTTTTTTAAAATTTTGATCCCAGACCTCAAATTAAGGGTGGTTTAGTGAAATATATTTTTGGATTCAAACTTTTTCTAAAACGGATCTTTTTTGTTTAAAATTGATATTTATGGAGTGATAAATCTCGGTTTTTGGATTAGAAATTTTTTAGAGGTGTTGTAATAAGGAGTTATTCCCCCCCCCAAAAAATTAATATTTTTATAATGGCTCTAACGACTTTGTTCAAAATGTGTATAGATGGGGAATGTTTGAAAGGACAAGTAAAACTGTATACTGATTTTTGTAGGTGAATACGTTTAAGTGTAGCATACTGATGACTGTCTTTTTTTATTAAAAAAATAGCTTTTGGTTCAATATTGGTATCTGGAGTTTTCTACATAATAAATTATCATATTTATATCTTTTTTTCTAAAAAAAAATAATTTTATAGGAGTTTGCTAATGAATACATTTTGTAAAAGTGGACTTTTTCTGAAAATATCCCAAATTGTTTTGTTTGAAATTGGTAACGAAGGACTATTTTATAAGATCAATATTAGTATATATATTTCGGTGGCTGCGTGGTGTAATGCGCTACTCTCATGTTGGACTAGACTGCCGAAGACGGGGAGATCGTGATTCGATCTCGGTTGGGTACACTGAGGGTGTTTTTTTTCTCCCTAAATGTCTTTCCAATCCACCTCTACGCAAACGCTGGTGTATTTCCAAAATAAATTTGGCCTTCCCAATTCCTAACCCATTAGTGTATTGTGAAAAATATCTGTTCACAAAGTTATGTGGAACAAAAGAAACTAGATCTTTAAAAGCTTTTTGAACTATATTATTATAATCAAGAAAAACCCTCACCCGGATTTGGTCCAGTCTACTTTATTTGAAAAAATTATTTTAATGAACCGTCACAAGTCAAGTCAACAAGTATATCTTGCTCTTTCGCAGATGACCCGCCTCGATGGCGTAGTTGACTAACGCGCTAGTCGTGTTGAGCTCGATCACTGAGGACGGGGAGATCGAGGTTCGAATTTCGGTCGGGTGAACTGGGGGGGGTTTTTCCTAAATGGTTTTCCACTCTCCATCCACCCAAATGCGGGTTCACTTCCTCTAAATTCAACCATCCCCATTCCTAATCCATTAGCGTAATTAGTACTTAAGCGTATAACCCGAATGGGTAGTAAGACGCGGTGCTAAATATTATTATTATTATTATTATTTTCCGCAGATAATAGTTGTTAGTTGAACATCAGCACAATCAAAAGGATTTCTGATCCAAAAGTTTTCAGGATTTTGTGCAGGGAAGTAATCTCTGAAGCTAGTTGCTAAATCACTCAGGTGCTCAATAATATTAGATTCTACTTCTAAAAACAAATCTCTTTCAGTGGATTCCAGAAATTTCCTTCTACTCTGCTCATAATCGTAATTTTTAATCACTGCCTCATTCTTATCTTAAATGTAAAAATTTTCAGATCACTACCCATTCTTGTTATAAATTGAGAATCTCTTCCTCGTCTATAGTATGAGCCTGGCCTTCTTTGGCAATAATTTTTGCCACGTCATAAAAAAGCTAATTTTGCATTCACCTGAGAATTCACCCTTGAAGTTTTTTCAATGTTTTTGTTCCCCTTCTTCAACACAGCAAATTTGATCTTGAAAAAATCAATTTATCTTGCCAGTACTTGGGTTTTGTCTCCAAATGGCGTCAAAGATTACCAGGCTTCCTAGATTCACTAGCCATAAATTCACATCTTAAAATATACATGGGCTTTTGCCCCAAATCAACTCTTTTAGCTTTGAGTAAATCCATACTACAGATAGTCAATACTATATTTAGGGATATTTTTTCTGTTATTAAGATATAACACTAGTAGACGCACAGAAACTAGGCCTAGCACAACTAGTCTCAGAATTAACAGTACTAATGGATGACACCACCTGAGAGTCTTTTGTTTCATCAATCACTTATTGGTAGTTTCAAAGAGCCGTCGTATCCACGCTTTCATTTTTTCTGGTTGACTGCTTCTGTATTTTGTTGATTTATTAGTAAACTGTACACTATTTTATTTTTATTACTCTACCACATCTGTCTGTCCCGGCCCACTGCTCGACCAAGAGTTCTGGCTAACTCTCTTTATACAGATACAGCTGCCACGTCTTCCCCTGGCGGTGACATAAAAACACTCTTTATCACCTAGGACGCAACATGCCGCCCACCTTAAAAGGAAGTGATTTTAACATTGAACTGGATATGCTTGACAAAACATCTATACAAAAGCTAAAATTAATACACATGCCAATAAACGTAAACAAGCACATACAAATACAATGAAGAATACATGTATACATAATTCTGAACACCTGAAGTCTACAAGTAGTTTTGAACATGAACAATAGGAAAGTTTTCGGTTATTCTATTATGAATGTGTGTCACTTTCCATTGGGAGTAGACAAAGTCTTCCAACGGCTCTTTTTGATACTCCCGTTGGCGTTTTGACGGTAACAACACGCACCAACCTGTCGCTTCCAGGATGAAGTTCGACGATGTGAGCTACATTCCATTTGAGGGGGGGAGGGACGGGGCAAGTTGTCATCTCGAAGGAGAATCATATCCCCTTTCTTCAAGCTCGTTTGCTCCTTTTGACCCGTTACTGGACCTGGGTGAGATATTCCCTGAACCAGCGAGTCCAGAAGTGCTGCATTACTTGTTGCACTCGCTGCCATCTAAAGTGTCTAGTAATGCTTATTGTTTGTATGTCTGGCTCCACCACGGTGGTGAGTGCATCCCCGATTAGGAAGTGTCCCGGTGTTAAGGGGAACAGGTTATTGAGATCAGAGGACATGGGAGTTAAAGGGTGGGAATTAAGACAAGCCTCTATTAATGTTAGACAAGTTCACATCTATTCATATGTTATTGAAGCAATTCCCACAATGCGTTTGAGGTGATACTTCACTGATTTAACTGCGGGTTCCCAAAGTCCTCCAAAATGAGGGATTCGCGAGTGAATGAAATGCCATTCGATCTTGTTTCTTGTCAACAAATCCGTTATCTTCCGTTGATGAATCTTATATGCAAAAAGATTGTGAAGTTCTTGAAGTTCACGATTGGCACCTACAAAGTTTGTTGAATTGTCTGAATAGATATGAGAACATTTGCCCCGGCGAGCCACAAACAGTTTTAATGCCCCCAGGAAACTTTCTTTGGTCAGATCGCTTACTAATTCTAAATGCACTGCCTTTGTTGCGAAGCAGACAAAAACAGCTATGTAAGTTTTTACTGTGGTATTTTCACGTCAACGACTAGGTTGAATGTACACTGGATCACAATAATCAACTCCAGTGTGTAAGAATGGTTGCGCGAGCTTGGGGTTAGTCTTGAAACATTTGACACAATTATGAACTATTCGGCGCGTAAAATTGCGTCCGTTTAGTGGCCAGTATAGCTGTAGTACGGCTGCATGTAGTGCCTGTGACCCAGCGTGTAATTGTTTCACGTGTTCATTTTGTACGATCAAGTAGGTTAGTTTATTCTTAGTGGTTAAGATAGTTGGATGTTTCTGACTGTATGGTGCTAGAGCCTTTTGAATTCTGCCTCCAACTCTGATGAGTCCATCCTTATCGACAAACGGAGGTAATGTTTTGCGTCTACTCTTTGACCTAACTTGCTTGGAATGTAATAAGTCACAAAGCTCTGCTGCAAACTCATTGCGATGAACACACTTAATCCAATGGTTAAGAGCGTTATGTAGTTCTTCTACGCTTAATGGTCCTGTCTTCCTATCATTTGAAAATGGTTTCAAATTTCCTTTAGCCCGGAAACAATAGATGTTATTCGCTGCAATTTAATCAACGATGAATACTTGTCAATCAAGGTTTGATGCTCAGTGGCTACCATTGTAACTGTCAATTTACGTCTTTCTGGTAAGTTGGCTGAGTCTTCTGGCTCATATATTGGTGAACAATCCTGTTCATTTACTATCCAAGGTGGTCTATGCCACCATAATTCTGCCTTAAGTATTTGTTTGGGTGCCATGACCCTGGAAATATAATTAGCAGGATTGTCTTGAGAACGTACATGTGACCATTTATACGTCCTTGCTCTCTGCTACCCGGTTAGCTAATCATGTTTTCCATTGGGTGGAAGATGATTTCAACAATGCTAAAACTATGGTCGAATCAGACCATAAAGTGCATTTGTTGAAGTTGCAATTAAGATAAGCAAGTGTCTTGTGCACTAGCTGTGCCAATAACAATGCTGCACAAAGTTCAAGCCTGGGCATTGTCACCTTGAGTGGGGCAACACGTGACTTAGAACATAATACATTTATGGTGGTGTTTCCTGCATAATTTGTGCCTTTGATATAGATTACCGCACCGTAGGCGACCTCTGAAGCGTCGCAGAATCCATGAATTTGAACGTCAACTTCCTGTTCGCCTGATAAGACTCTTCTAGGTACATGAAGCTGATTTAGGTGGATTAACTCCTCCTTGTATGTATTCCAGACTGTGAGATGATTTGTGGGTAAAGGTTCATCCTATCCTATCTTGAGTTGCCACAATTGTTGCATGAAAACCTTTGCCTTGATTATTAATGACCCAATAAGTCCTAGTGGTTCAAAGATATATGCTATATCTGAAAGTACAGTGCGTTTTGAACTCTTGTACAAAATGTTGTCTTGTCCTATTGAATAGTGAAAATAATCTAAAGTAGGATTCCACAATAGACCTAGTATTTTGATATACCTTCCATCATCCTTATGGATCCCATGATGTGTTGCTTTCATTTCCATGACAAGATAAGCTATTATCTCTAAATTGTTTGAACACCATTTTCTCAATTGAAATCCTCCACGTTGAAGCATGTCTGTGAGTTGCTCTCGGAGTATCCGTGCTTCATATATGGAGTTTGTATCTTTCATCACATCATCTCATAAAAGTCTCTCATTACTATTAGGGAGGCCAACGGAAAATCATATTGTTCATCTGTCTGAAGCAAGTTGTTGAAGACATCTTTTCGCTAAGAAGGGTGCTGAAGCAGTACCACAAGCTACTGTTGTCAGCCGGAATATCTGGATAGGTTTCCCAAAGTTATCTCGCCAGACGAGTATCTGCTGGATCTACCTGTATCTGCTGATACCTCTTTGTAATGTCAGTAGTCATGACAAATCTGTGTAATCCGAATCTGGTCACTATTGAAAATAGGTCTTGTTGTACTGTTGGCCCAACTATAAGTGCGTCATTAAGAGAAACTCCTGTTGAAGATCTTACGGATGCATCAAATACCACGCGGAGTTTCGTAGTGCTGCTACTCTCGTCTATTACCGCGTGTTGTGCTAGGTAATACTCCCTTCCATAAGAAAAGTCAATTTCCTGGTTTTAGACTGGTTGCATATGATTTAGAATTTCCCCCTTATTCATGAAGCTAATATAAGTGTCTTTGAGTTCGGGTGATTTGAAAACTTCCTTTCTAAATGTTGGAATCGTTGTACTGCATTGTTCATTGAATCCCCTAATTGAGTTATGTTCTCCTTAGTTGGCAATTTGACTATAAAGCGTCCTTGGGAATTTCTCTTGAAGTTGTTCTTAGTGTGTTCCTCAAATGATATCTCTTCACTAGACTGACAAGGTGTAGAAGAGCAATCCTCTAACTGCTAGAATTGTTATAGCAGTCTGTCAAGATTATCTGTCATGATAAAATAACACAATGTGTTTGTATGAGCGTGTGTAATTGAAGTTGAATATGGTTATGCAGATGCTTTTAGATCAATCTTGACTGACATTACCCAACCTAAAATTGTCTTCTGCAAAATGGGTTCACCCTTTGAAACTCTAATTTGACCTATGCGCAAAAGTTTAAAGAATAGTTCTGCTCTGATTAACATATCCACCCTACCAGGTACGTTGAAGTTTGGATCTGCAAGGTTAACTGTGGTTGGAATTTACCAATGTGATATGTCTACATGAGTAACAGGTAAATCTTGTGTGATTTTACGTAACACCTGAAAATCTAAATTAGCTGAGTATGCATTAAATAAAGACTTTATCTTGCATTGAACGATGTATGACGCTCTAGTTGTTGACTGCGCTATGCCTGATATTGAAGAGAAGCTCCTAATCCTTCGTTAATCAAGCCTTTGCACAAGCTCTTCTGTGATACAATTTGAGTGAGAACCTGAATCTAGTAGAACTCTGCAAACATGTGGGTCTCCATTTACATCTAGCACGTTAACAATACTCTGACTTGCCCAATCTGAGATATATGTGCACTGGTTGTTGTCGTTTGACCTTGAAAGTCTACTCCTGAAGATTTGTTAGAAGCCCGTGTGTCGTCTTCCTGATTGCACTATATTGAAGTCTCCTTATCACGCAACAGAGTCGACTGTTTTCTGACATCGTTAAGGTGAAGTAATGTGTTATTTTTTTGTTGCAAATTCTACATGTACTTGAATAGCATTGCATAACCTGGTGGCCATCGTCCTTGAGACAATTGAAACACAAACCTATTCTCTTGACCTGTTAGATCCTCTCTAAAATAGAAAGTTTGTTAAACGTATTACTGTGATATATTTGATGTGATTGGTTACATAATTTACACGTCTTTAAATCATGTGGTGTTACATATACCACTTTTGTACTGAGCATAGTCTTAAAATGCCGGCTACCCTTTACATTTGATTGTGAAGGTTTTGTTTGTGAAACCCTGTTGGATTCAACTGCTTCTAATATTTGAAATCTATGTTGTAATAACTCGGTAAGCTCTTTCATTGTCGGCAGCGTATTCCCTGATATTGAAGTGATTGAAATGTGTCATAAAAACCCAACCATTCGTCGTAATTTCCTTGAGATGTTGGTAAATTAATTACTGATAGACTAATGGCTTCTCTGTGTGTGGCTTGTTTGTGTGACTGCAATAGAAGTGGCTTCGTTTGATAACAAGCCAGCTGCTTGACCTTGAATGTATGTCTCTACTGAAGCTGTGAGATCGAAATGTGTTTTCAAATGTCTCCCTTTCATGTGTGTTTGCTAATGAATCGTCAAGTGATTCAATTTGTAACTGTACATTTTAAAAAGTTATCCAACATCGCTTAATTTTTATAATCTTAATTTTAATTGAATTATTGATTGATTGTGATCGAAATTCTCAAAGTATGTTTTAAATTTAGTGACTTGTGCCTTTATTTGGCCTCTTTTTAAAGTTAGTTTTTTTATTTCCTCATCCATGATTCGTACACTGATATTAAATTACAATTTACACATACATTTTTGGCTTGTCATAGGAAAGGAATCAAAGGTAAATAATGAATAATAAACTTATTAATTATATTGAAATTGGATTTGAAATCAATATTGGTTAGTGGAAAGTTATATGGAAGGAAATATGAATGCACTCTCCGAAATTGTCTTGAATAACACTAAAATTGACTTTGTTGTACATGCACGTTTTGATTGTTGCACATTTTTGATTGCATTTCACCTTGCTCACTTTTACGATGCACTTTAAATTTCTATTCACACTAGTTAATCTCGGTTTGGAGGACCAATGTATTTTGTTGATTTATTAGTGAACTGTACATTATTTTATTTTGTATTACTCTGCCAACTGCTCGACCAAGAGCCCTAGATCACTCTCACACACAGATACAGCTGCCACTTTTTCCCCTGGTGGCGACATCAAAAACACTCTTTATCACCTAGGATGCAACAGCTTCCTTTGGTTAAAAAACTCATTTTCTTTATATGGTTAGATCGGATAAACTCTAAATTTCAGTTGGGTTCCACGAATTTCAAAGCGCAGCCTGTCAGGTGGCAAGACATTGGAAAAGAGAATCTCACATGGAAACTTGTACAAAACTAGCCAACAGAATGGCAAGTTTACCATGGTCAGCTTTAGCTGCTATCAATTAATCGTTTAGAGGCGTGGCAAAGCCATATTTCGGCCAACGCTGGCCCAACAGTGTTTCCGTTGAACGAAAAGCAAAATGAGAAAAATAAATAATGATAAGACAAAACTTACGGGGAGAAAGTAACGGAAAGCTGTTTTTTGTCATATATTAGAAGAAGTATATGTGAAAGTGTGGAATAAAACTTAACTGGTGTACATGTTTGATACCTTTCAGGGTAGAAGAAGAGTACATAGATATCGCAGAAGATTACAGTTTATCACACTTACTACTGTCAGTAACTTACTTACTTTCTTCTCTTTAATAATACTATTACATACGATAAATAATTCAAATCATTCTAAATACGACCACGTTTCCTCATTACGGTCGAAACTACACTTTTCCTATGACTTGCAGTTTGTGTTGCTAGCCTTAGACGATTTTACATGTATCAAGCCCTAAAAGTTACTATAAAACAAATGTAATCGGAGCTTCATCAAGTTTATCACGTTACAATGTGATAAACTTTGTATCACCATCAAAATAAATTACTTTCATAATACTTAGCTATGGTCTTCCAAATATCCAGAAGAACTTTGCACGAAATTTTGTTTTTCCTCGTCGCCAATATGTTACGTCTACACTTGATGGAACCAGGTAAGGATGTATTGGAATAAGACACGTCTATATTCATTGAATGTTGCCGATCGAGTGGTTTGGACTTGGCCACGAACACAGGTTATTAATAAGATGGTCAAAAGTCTATTTAGGTGGAACATTGTGAGACGCAGAGAACAATTCATTTTGTCATAACCATGTTAGTCAACCTAGCGTGGAAATACATACCAGATTGTATAAATATTACAGGCTAATACAAGTAAATTAGGAAAAAGGAACAACATATTAACTTAATATAAACTATCCACTATATAGAAACAAAGGATTACATATAAGATGTACTATATTATTATTAAAATTGAGCATACTAAATAGTTGTCCACTAATCATAATAACCTAAACATATCTATGCTAATTTTTTTGGCACCAATTCTTACTTACTACCCTTTCGGCATATACGCTTATTTACTAATAGCGCTAATGGTTTTAGGGACTAAAACGGTTATATTTAGAGGAATCATACCCACATTTTCTTGGAGAGATAGTGAAACCCCATTTGGGAAAAATCACCCTCAGTAAACCCGACTGAGACTTGAACCCAGATCTTCCTGTCCTCGGCAGTCTAGTCTACTGCTAGAGTAGCGCCTTATACCATGTGAATACTGACGCGGGTACAACTTAATTCAATTTGGTAACATTGCATAATATACATTCTTCTAGTTGATTCTAATTTTGATCTGATCTACTTTATAGTGTACTACTTGCTAATTTTTAGAAGTTAGATTCTTCTTTGATAAAAAAAAATATTAAAATATTAGTCCTAAACCTGGCTAAAGCTGCTGGGAGTCTCCAGTTAATATGGCTGAAGACCGGAGGCCTTAAGCTTCCTAACAACGAAACATTTATATAATATGTACCTGTCTAAGAGTCCTACCTATTTATTCCTCGCTGAGGGGCTATTTTTTACGACACTCGATGCCATTTACTTAAACTTGATATGAGTAGTTGGGAAGTCAACTAAAATCAGGAGGTTCGTGTCAATAATTTAGACGGACTTGTTGCTTCTAAAATAAACCTATTATGTAAATATTTGCAGCTATTTCTGTTTTGGAGCGGTTACGTGAATGCAAGAAAGGGGCTGCGTGGACACTAACAAACACATTAAACATGTACAAACTTGAAAGAAAGCATTTATTTTACTTAAATAAACTTAAAAGAAAGCCCAAGTCCCTCAAAACGAAATTAACGTTAAATGCAAATATATATTATGTTTAGTATTTCTCTCGTACCTGACCCTGATTATCCAATCCTCATTAGTGTTTCTCCATGACATCCATTGAAAACTTTATACCTTAAAATGAAGCGTTGAATGTCATTTGTTTCCTTTATGGATTATACTTAATTCTTAGTCAATATTCCACTTATAAAACTTTAATAGTGTAGCCTTATTGATGAGTTGATTATTTTACGGTTAACCTATAGTCAAATTGAATTACAGCTATATTATTCCAAACACCATCTATCAAATTATCAAGTTTTTAAAATATAGGTACATAATATTATTTGTGAAACAGGAAAATCTTTTATAGTTTGCCCAAAATCTCCCTTAACTTTAATTTTTCACTTGAAATAACAATAATAAACGTTTTATAATTTTAAATCTACCTACACCAATAAATATTAATCGTGCCTTAATTATGACTTGTTTGTAACCTGTGTCAATACTTTGTGCTCAGAAGCTGATACTCTATTATGCTGTTGGAAACATGAACAATTATAGGGAAACTTGAATGTTTAGAAATATAAAAAAGGCCACTTTTGTTTTAACACTATTTTAGTGACGTGTTGCAATTCATACAAACAAATATTTTTAAAAAAAACTAAAGTAATTTGCTACTAAGCCAGAAAATATATTTTATCAGATTCCACTAGAAGTATTTTTTTCTATGTCAAATATGTTGGTGATTATTGATCTTATTACCCCTTATGGGGTTATAGGAACACCATTTAGTACTCTATAATTGAGTACCAACATTATTCTGGGGCAATTGGTGCAGTGTCGCTGCGTGCTATTTTTACCCTACAAATCTGAAACAGATATTTATAAATTCAAGAAGCTATTAAGTGTTACATATACGTTAAGAGGATAACTTTTATTTTTAAAGAACAATCAATTTTTTTGTGTCACATTTCAAATAAAGACTGAAGTGCCATTATTTAACTTAAAGTGAACCTGGATGTTTCTATAGTCTGATGCCATCAGGAACATTTCATTTTTTTTATATTCTAATATTTAATTGTTATTACATGTGCACATGCAATTTTAAATTAGCCATTGTCAATAAGACTCACGATATTGTCAACTTGTTTCATCCATTTAAAAGAACTTGGCATAATTTCTTTCAAAAACCTAATTTTGACATTAGATCCAGCATTCAATAGTAAAAATATACAATCATTAAAATGTTACATAATAAGAGAATGTCGACTGGAACACCAAAAGTTTCATTCCTTTCTTGTTCAATCTCTTCATTGACCATTTCGTCCGACAAATCTTCTAACTCGTCATAGTTAACTTCTTTGGATTCAGAAGTGCTTGAATCATCAATGATAAGCTAATATCTCTTAGACACTGTCTTATTTCGTTAGACTGTTTCTTTTTTGAATATTTTTTAAAAGTTGTCTTTAGTGGTGCAATTACGTCCTCATTTGTTAATATATCTTCACAATAATAATTAACCTTTGTTCTCTTAATATATTTTTGGTATTTATAGCATTTACTTAGTCTCGTACAAAGTTTTCAAATGAACTAGTTTGAGAGGTTGAACTTGTTAAGAGTTGATGTTCCAGATGAGGGTAAAGAGCGGGGTTGTAAACTTTGATCATTATGTTACTTGAAAAAGGAGGACATTCTTGTGAAGATTTTTATCAGCAGCATCATTCTGAATTGATGGGCCAGCATCAGCTTGAATCTGTATGGAAACATCAGCTTTAATAGTTGGCGAATCAGCTTGAATTGATGATGAAATTTATTGAGAGGATGTTGCAAAACATTTATTAATCATTTGTTGCCTTTATCTTTCCAAGGTCTGAGAATTAAATTCTGTATAAGGAAATTTACTCTTCTCCCCCTAAAATATGCCACAAGCTGCAAATACAGAGTGTATTCAAGCTTGAAGTAAGTGGACCACAATTTGCCAGTTAAATGACTACTTGTCTTTATGCAAATGGACACCAATATTGACTCAACATTAGTTTGACAGAATTTTATTCCAACCTCGTGTCACAGAGCTAAATATAGTTCTGTCTAGAGGCTAGATAAAGTGAGTTAAGAAAGGAAGGACCTTTACTGATACCACTTCATCAGCAAAAGCGAGTTTTCCAAGGCTATTTTTGATGTGTGACTTATATCCACTAAAGAACCACCTTACCCTTTTTCCTTGATGAACTTGTTAAGCAGAGATATGCCTCGAAAACACACAGGAATACTATTTAGTTAAAACGGTGTTCCACATCCAACCATTTTCATTAGTGCATTAACTTGTACCAGGATTGATATATTAATGTTCTGAAAACCAACTTTATATGAAATTTTTCCTTTGAATATAATTAAAGGTGGAATAATATGACCAGTTGCATTTCCACATGCTAGAACAACTACAAATTCCTTTCCTGAATCTGCAATGTTGCGTGAAACTCGCTTCTTTCCTTTTTCAGGCACTATTTTAAAATCCTTTTTTGTACCAAAAAAAAGCTCGTCTCATGACACTTGTAAACAAATTCCCCATTACCACTATTTTCTAATTCATATATCTTCTTTAGATCATTATAACATTTTAATTTAATTAAGGGATTAGCACTCTTAAAGCTTCTAACTGAAATATATAGATTACTCTGTCGCTTAGCTAATGCATTGAACCAATCATCGCCTAGATGATCATCAGTCCTACGAGTCTTGAGATTAGTTACTCTACACTTTTCTTGTATCAGGTCAATATCTTCAAACTTTGTTAATCCATTTTCAGACTATGCACAGCTCTTAAGTTAAATATACAGTTGGGATTCTATTTCAGGGGAGAGAACTGAGCGTTCTTACAGCTCCATGAGATTCTACTGAAACATTTCCATTAAATTTCTTAGACAGTGTTCCACGAGGTACACCAAAATGGGTTTAAGCTACAATCTGTATCATGGTTCCCGATTTCACAACATCAATAGCATCCATCATGGCTTGGGCTATACAAGCACACTTGATTGTTGGGCGTTTTCATTAACGTTGCTTAGTTTCTAGACCTTGAAACATTCAGACTTAAGTTCTTTAATCTATACTTAATCACATTCAATACACACAATTTACTCATAAGTTACCTGAAAGAGAAAAACACTTAGGCTAATACTATTAGAAGTACTATTTTTTCTAAATGGTCTAATTATCCTAGTTCAATTGTGCTAATTACCCCGCTAGTAAATAATGGGATAGCTTTTACATGGAGCTTAATATGGAGACTAGTTACAATTCTGCGGCTCATAAATGTACAAAATATTTGGATACCTTTTCTTTAGTAATGTAATGATTTGTGTTCATATAAATTAATAATTTATTTCTATAAAGGGAATTTATTGAAAAAATGTAAAGCTACTTGTCGACTTTTTTGAAGATATTTAATGAAATCGGTTGTAAAATAAAATTGTTTTGCGATACACCCAACAGTTTAAATAGAGATTATAATACTTATAATAGCCCCATGGCTTCTTTGGTGCTGACTGACAGCTGATGCCTTTGAAAGGCTACCAGACCAAACTATTGATTCCTACTCCGAACCATATGATCTGCAAAAAACATGTGTTTAGCAGTTGTCATAAGTCGGCTGTGAACTGTCAATCACCACCAACGAAGCCATGGGGCTACTGTAGTTTGCCAAGCCATATAAGAGTTTTAAGTTCATAATCAGGAAAATTTGGACATGTGGTCCAAATAATCTATGTTCCAATAATCACAGCTTCCTAATGTATATGGCCTCACATCTTTTTTTATGTGTTTTGACTGATGTTTAATTCGATGTGAATTTACATAATGTGTAATATGTATTATCCAAACAAATATACCATTTGTAATGTACAAACTAATTATGTATGGTTAAAAAATACATTAATGATGTGAGAAATGTGAGTTTATAGATCTGTTTAATGAATAAATTGTAATTTTCATAAATGTAACATCTCAACTTTGTCCTTATTTACTCAAAACCTCCTTAAAAAACATAGCAAATATTTTGAAACGGAACATTTTGTATGTAAGTATTGAGATACAAAAATTCATTCTTTTTAAGCAATTACTCTTAAATTATAAAATAGTTATATTCACTACAGTTTGCTATTGTAGGATAAATATATTGGATCAATCCCAACTATAGATAGATTATAATTTAAAAACATACTTTAATAGTTAGCTGCAATAGTGTTGTCAAATGTTAAATAATGACTAGCTTAATTATCACGTGTAACCAATGTTTTCTTACTAACGTTTTAGTTCAACCATAAACACACGATTATTTTTGAATTAGTTAAAGCTATCTTCTACCTATTTTAATTTATGGCTATAAATCATTCGCCTCATGGTGAAATATAGAAGGCATTTTTAGCAAATATAGAACTTTTAGAAATAAAATTACAAATTGCAACAGGTCCAGATAAGGCTTGTAGTATAGAAACTTGGTAAGGTCAAGAGCCGTTTACACGTTTTCGTGTGAACCTCGATTTCTTTTCAGAATATTAGGTTACATTGTTGATTAGAGACGATTGAAAATGGACGCTGAATATTTGAAGTTTTGATTAATAAAGTAGAAAACATACACTGATTAAGCTTCAATTAAATAAGTCACTAAAATAGAAAGTTTTGTAGTAAAGTATTTAAATCAACTAATAAGATCACATTAAATATATTTGAATTAAATACAATAAACCAAATTAATTACTTTCAAACACAGAATAACTATTTAAATGTTTTAAGCATTCACATGCTCATTATTTCATTATTGACATTGTTCACAATAACAATCAATGTCTACGTCACACGTGTCTTTCACTTAAGTCACCACTTGTCCCCGTGCACCTCACACTGCTCTGACCTACGTTACACGAATGCTAGACTCGCCTCTCCACTCGCTGGGCACGCTGGCCCACTCACTGATCACGCTGCCCACTCCCGGGCACGCCGGTTCACTCAATTGTTCAGCCTCAACTCGGGACTGTAGCTTCTATGGATATCGCTGGCCGTGTATATATATGGGTCACAATTAAAAGTCTGAAATCATCAATTTCTAGAATACTGGTTTAGAATAAAATGAATCCAGACTCTTTACCCTTTTCTTTGAATTACGCCCACCCTGTCTCATCTAATCTCGTTGGCAGGGAGACTGACTTCATAAATCATAACTGCTAAACAAGGGGGGGGGGAGAGAATAGATAGAGCGCGCATTTATAGTGAACAAACGAGAAGCGTGCCGGTCTCGCTGTCAGACACTAATCTCGTTACAAAAGCTTATTAGTTTGATTATAAAATTTCTGGCACTACAACTTCCACAACAGACCGTCTCTAATATTTGTTTAGTTAACTTTCTACATTCTACACAATGCCACAAAACATTGATTTATTTCAAAATGCGTAGATAATCCTGTCAAACAAATTGTACGTATTTAGACAAATGGAATTATTTTAAAACTAACCAAATAGGTTTTTGAAGAATATATCTAAGTTTTAGTAATATATTTACAATATGTGAGATAGAGAAAGTCAAGTAAATTTTTTAATTTTAATGTTGTTAAGCAAGTAATAAAAAAGATGAGTGCCTTAATAACAATTGAACTTAAAGAAAAGAAAATTGGTTTGATTAACTTGTTAGTGAAAATAAATACATTTAAATAAATTATGATAAAATTACATAATTCTGAAATTATACCTAATAATTGAATTATTTGAACTGACTAATTTCTTTGCTGTAATCCTTTAATACTTTGATTTGATATATTATTTGACTGACATAGATTTTTTGACAACGAATTAACATTGCATGATGCAGGTCTTGATGAAAAACCACAAACAATAATTATAGGATCACGACGCATCAGATAAATACCAATAAAGTAATATTTTAAGAATATAAAAAAAAGGAGTTAAAGCATTAATGTGAAAAGATAAAAATACTTTAAATAACGAGCATATTAATCCTGCTCTTGGTGAGGTAGACATTCCATTAGGTTTAGTAATGAGAACAAAAAAATTATGGGAATTATCTTGTAGGTTAGGATGGGTGTGGCAAGATCACTTGATTATTTAATACTCAGATTCAATTGTTTGAAGAACTTTAGAGTGTTTGTAATATTGTAAAACGGTCTGTATGATTATTATCGACATCTTTTCTGGTTATTGTTGGTGAGAGGTTGGTAAAGTCCACAAATTTAGATTATATTTAAAATGAGATTAAGAATAATTGACAAATAAGGACAGTTAGTAAAGTCTTATTCTTCTTGACTCAACCCAAACGGGTATCTGTTACTATGGAAGAAGGGCTGATTTTTTCCCCCTCATTTTGGTGATTTTATGAGTGTTAAATTTAAAAAAAATATTTTGTTCATTCTGAACTTTGAAGAAAGATATATTCAAATGTATTTATGTTGCCACCTTTAGAAAAATTGTAATAGAAATAACATCTATCCAAAGTTAGTGTCCTGTATTTGTTGGATGATTGGTGAATTTTGATTTGTTTCAATTACATTTTGAGTCTTTAAGTGTTCATGATACCGGTATCTAGTAAAAGGTTTCATACCAGCTTAGCCATTTGAAACTGATTCACAACTTAATTAATAAGTGCCACTTTTTTTGAATTGTTTATTTTTGTTTGAATTGGAGTAAATGATTTGTTTTTGATAGTGTAGATGTCGCAACATTCCCCTTCTATGAGTCAATGGGTTTTCCCTGCTGACTCATACCTGGCGCCAGTTTGGCGGCTCGACAAAACAAATCGAAACAGGAATAGATCACGATCTTGAAACTGTGACCTAGTACATGAGGTCTTTGACCCTGGCAACCCTTTCCCCCTCCTGTGGTGATGGGTTTTCCCTGATAACTCATACCTGCTGCCAGTTTGATAGCTCGACAAGACATGTGGAGACAGGAATAGATCGTGACCGTGAAATCATGAGCTAGTACATGAGGTCATTGACCCTGGCAACCCTCCCCTTTCCCCCTTCTATGTGATAATGTGTTTTCCCGATGACGTCATTGCCATGTCGCAACCCTGATGACTCATACCTGGTGCCAGTTTGGCGGCTCTACAAGACAAGTCGCCTCGATCTGTGTGGCGTCATCATTGCGTTTGAAAAGGGCTACGAGAGCAATTGGAGCGAGGAAATTTTCAAAATCATCAGTGTTGTGTTGCGACAACGAGTCGTCGGTTGACCGATCTGGATGGTGAGGAGGTGAAGGGAACGTTTTAAGAACCCGAATTGCAATACATAGGTTTTCCCGAAAGTTCTTAAGCTGATAAAATACTACGTGCCAAGAGTAAAAGCGCCAGAAAGAAAGTGTACGTGCATTTGAAAGGTTACCCCACCAAGTTTAATTCTTGGATTCCTGCCAGTTACTTCAGCACCCTACCATGAAGGACCAGTTTTACATCACTTTGCCAAGCAACAGCTCTTTGGGATATTTCCCGAAAAATACCCTCGCAAATTTCACCACGCAACTATTGTACCGTCTTACACTCGATAGACAGTGGGAAGTCGCTCTTGCCGAATTTCAATATCCATGTTCTTTCACCACCGTACCCGAGCTCCAAAATATTGTATGCGCTTCATACGGGTATCGATGTGCTCTCCGACGTCGCCAATCAGCGTCGTCCTTTCAAAGAGGCCCCAGGCCAGCGTGTCGGCAACGTTGAAACAAACCTGAAACGCAAGGCAGAGCAGAAGATCGACACACTAATGTCCGGCTCAGGCTATAAAGGGGTCGTAAGAAGCCCAATCTTCTTTCGTTGCCCGACTTAATAAGATAGCCAAGAAGAAAAAGAAAGAAGCGGTAGATATTTTCAGTTGAAATGTCTTTTTTACCTATACCCTTAGTCCTGCGAGTGATCCAGCAGTGAACTCGATCTCTTTTCCGTCCCACCCACGCAAACCAGTCTTGAAAGTGGACAAGAGATCCACTACAAACCTGTATCTTCCCTCGCCGATGAATCGCCCGTTGAATTTACCGTTACCGGTTAGGTTCTATATCGATCTTTCAAAGACCATGCTCTATCCAGGGCGGCTATCATGAAACCCGACGGTGGCGCTTTCACCGAGGTGGATCAAATCGCTCCCGTCAACAACTGGTTGCATTCGCTATTCACACAGGTGGATGTGTTTTTAAATTAAAAATTAGTCTCACTGCCCAGCAACAGGTATGCTTATAGATCGTACATTGAGACATTGCTCAATTACAACAGTGAATCCAAAATAACACATTTGACTTGCGGTATGTGGTTCGCAGACAACCCTGGAACCTTTGAGGAGGTTAACGCTGGCAACAAGGGGTTTGAGGCTTGTCGCAGTCTCATGGCAAAAAGTAAGACGGCGGATCTTTTGGGGTATCTACATGGTGATGTGTTTAACCAAGAGAAATACCTTTTGAACGGCACCAAACTCAATAAAGTTGGTCAGGTTCAGAGACGGGTTTAGTCTTATGGCCGTCCCTGAAACCCCGCACTTTAAGGTTCACATCGTTGAAGCCTGTCTTCTAGTGCGACGTGTCAAAGTATCACCTTTCTTTACTGTTGGCACATGCCAAAGCATTAAACGTTAGTCCCGCTAATTATCTCATTACCCGCGTGGAAGTAAAAACACTCATTATTCCTATGGGTGTGCAAGGGAAATCCCTGGACAACGTATTCACGGGACAGTTACCCAAACGATGCATCGTGGGATTTGTATCAAATGCTGCCTTAAACGGAGACGCCACCAATAACCCGTTAAACTTCCAATCCTACGTCATGAACCATTTCTCGTTGTACATGGACGGGGAACAAGTGCCGCCGAAACCGTTACAGCCCGATTTTTCAAACGGCAACTATGTCATGTCCTAGCACACTGTTTTCAAGAATGGGTATCCATTTCATGAACGAAGGTAGTGACATCACACGGGAAGCCTTCTCTGAGGGAAATCATCTCATGGCTTTCGATCTCACACCTAATATGTCCACCTACATGACATCGCATTGGAATTTGACGAGGCATGGTTCTCTGAGCATCGAAGTGACCTTCAACAGAGCTCTCACTGAAACCGTCAACTGTATCGTGTATGGAGAGTTTGCCAACCTCACCACCATCGACAAGGACAGAAACATCGTGACTGATTTTGGGAGATAATATAAGCGAGTTCCCACCCCTTACCCCCGTCATTTAAATCATGGACGTCATTGTAGATTTCCCGAGCTTCATCGAGGACAGCAAAGAGTTTATCGTGAAGGAACTGTGTGTTTTATCTGTATGCGGAACATTACTTCAACAGTGCGTGTTAAAACCTCCCTTACGGTATCGAGGAACTTTACACCGCTGCTAAAAAGCAAGGACTATATCGTCAAAAGACTGCACGGTATTCCCTGGGATAGCGGTGATGTGGATTAGAGCCTGCTCGAATCCCTCATTTCCCGAGCCACAACGCGTGCAGAAACCGTCTACATCAAGGGGGCAGAAAAGAAAGAGTTTCTAGCCCAATACATGCCTTCGCCTCTCGTAATCTGTACGACAGAGGTTGTTCGTCTTTGAAAACACTTAAATTGGGCCTCACCATATGCATGGGACGTAGTTCTGTTTTGAATTTCTATTAGGCCTCCATAATTTGTGGACTTTGAGATTGGATGATTGAATATGCACACCCACACCATAAGATGTGTGCTGAAAACAGACCCGTGGCTCCGTTCTGTACGATTGGGTGTTTTAATTGCTGATCAACTACCCGCAAGAATAGTGTGACCTGCCGCTCTCGTCATCAACACGGATCCACACACCCGAGCCTGGGACGCATTGGGTTGCCATCTTTATCGACAAGAACGGTGTAAGAGAATACTTTAACAGCTATGGTTTTCCACCCCGTAAAAAGTCACATCTGGCCTTTATACGCAAAATCACTTCCCGCACGTCTCATAGCACGATACAACTTCAAAGCATATCCTCAGACGTTTGCGACCATTACTGTCTTATGCACCTTCTCTATCGCGACCAGAACATTCCAATGAAAACTTTCCTAGCCCTATTCTTACCCACCAATCATAAAGTCAACGCCTCTAAGGTATTGAGATATTACAACACATTTTTCAAGACGCTGGGGTCCTGCCGCCCCTCAAGAGGCTGCGTCCAATCAGCGTGCGCCTTGTCTTCCTCTCGTCATCTATAAAAGGGGCATACCAACGGCGTGCCGGCCACAATCACGACAGTCTTAGAAGCGATCAAACATCATAAAAGGTCAAGACGTTTGCACCCGCATACCAAAGCCTGTGAAGCCGCTCGCCATCGCTAATATCTTCAACACTTTGTTTCCACTGGACGAAGTCGACGCCAAACGAGTCATCGTCAGCATGAGTGTCAAGAACAACTTTACGATCTATGTCCAACTTGAAAAATGCAGAGGGAATTGTGCGTTTTTTAACCGTACATAGTGGCAAGAACTGGGCAACTACAAGTCGGTCATATTAAAGTTTTTCAGCAATACGCAGCCTCCTCAGAAGATTAGTCCGACTAATCATAAAATCTCTCTGAGACGCATGTGCGGTGACCGTATGGTCGTCATCAGTGAAAAACAAGACGCCGAAATTAAACGGGTCGCCTATCTAGCACCTTGCTGGGCGCGTCTTTGTGAGGTGTGGGACCTCATCGACGTCGCCATCGATTAACGGGATATGTGGTCAACACCTGTCACACGATATTGCAACAATTTGATCGACACACTCGTCGTGAATGTATGCGACCACTAACAGAATCAGTGGATGGCATCGATCTCGAACAGCCTACGGTGGAAACACACATCAGAAACCTGGATACTATCAGTGCTACCTACTATACACGTCAAGTTGTCGGTTTGAACTATTTCATTTTGGATTGTGAACTAAAAACAATTTTACTAACACATCTAAGAGATACTGTAGATAAACGTATGAACGAATATAAGCATAATTCCTGTAAAAACGTATAATAAATACTATATATATATCTATGAAACAATTAATTTATAATAAATATATGTTTGCAATATCGTTTTTATTCACAAAAAACCAGTTTCTTCCTTACCTTATCCCAACACGTAGGGTAGCAAGATACGGGTTTTGCCTTGTATATCCGCCAAACTGGCACCTGTCATGAACAGGGCCAATGACCTCGTTTTTATTTCCAAGTTTCAAGGTCACAATCTATTCCTGTCTTGACATGTTTTGTCGAGCTGCCAGACTGGCGCCAGGTATGAGTCATCAGGGAAAACCCATTACCACATATAAGGGGAGTGTTGCGACATAAAACGTAATGATGACGTCACACAGATCGAGGCGACTTGTCTTGTAGAGTCGCCAAACTCGCGCTAGGTATGAGCCATCAGGGAAATCCCATTTCGACATCATACATGGTCATGATCTATTCCTGTCTCGACTTGTCTTTTCGAGCCGCCAAACTGGCGCCATGTATGAGTCATCAGGGATGCGACAGGGAGATGACGTCATCGGAAAACCCCATTGCCATATAGAAGGGTGAAAGGGGGATGGTTGCCATGGTCAATGATCTCAAGTACTAGCTCACGGTTTCAAGGTCAAAATCTATTCCTGTCTTGACATGTCTTGTCGAGCCACCAAACTGTCGCCAGGTATGAGTAATCAGGGAAAACCCATCACTTCATTGAAAAGGCAGAGGGTTGCCAGGGTCGATGATCTCATGTACTAGCTCACGGTTTCAAGCTTCTGATCTATTCCTGTCTTGATTAGTCTTGTCGAGCCGCAAAACTTGCGCCAGGCATGGGCTAGCAGGGATAACTAACTGCCACATAGAAGGCGAGTGTTGCGATATCACATGCAATGATGACGTCACACAGATCGGGGCTATTTATCTTGTCGAGCCGCCAAACTGGCGACAGGTATGAGTTATCAGGGAAAACTCATTGCCACATAGAAGACCAACGGAAAAAACTCCAGAATTAAACCTTTGCGACATTGAAGTAGCAACAAAGGAAATGCAGGTAAGTAACCCCGACGGAAAAATACTCGCACCAGATTTGCGATGGCGTAATCAGGGAAACCCCAAGGTGAGTGTTGCGACATAACACACATTGATAACGTCACACTGATCAGTGTCAAAAAACAAATTGGGGCGAAACGCCGGGTCATCTACTGTCAGAGTGTCAAGGAAGCCGTCTATTTGCAGCAATCCTTCATAGATAAGGGCTTTGGTGACTTGGTCGAGATGGTCATTTACTGCGACAATAGAAGCTTCCTGAAACTTTCAGAGAATCCAATGCTCCACGCAAGAAGTAAGCATATCGATATCCGTCACCACTTTATGAAGGTCGTACTCAAACGCAAGGAACTTTGTGTACTTCACATCTCAACCGACGATCAAGTTGCAGACTACTAAACAAAAGGACTGCCCAAAGTTAAACACATGCTATGCATGGATCAGCCAGACTAAGTGATTCGCAATAGTGACTTGTTTATATTACCAACTCTAAGGGAAGTGTTGGAATGTTGGTATTCTTTTATTGCTCGCTACGAGTTGTGTTTGTTAAGTAAAGCCATATTCAAGCGTGCGCATGCGCATCGCATGTCTTTGGCAAACAATAGACAATCGAGTAATGCCCGTTGTAAGTTTGGGACGTACATCTGTAACTTCGTCACTTGTAATTTTATTATACTGACGAATGCATCTGTCCTTGTGTTATCTTTTTTATATGATTCACTTGACCCGCGGCGGTATTTCTCTAACAAATTTTACTTTATCTAATTTTATTTTCTATACATTACATGTTTTTATACACCTAACTTACATTATAATTTTTGACTACTGGCTTTACAATATTTAAAATTCACAATTTTTTTAATTGACTCCGAACAATTATTGACTATTTCTCACATTGAAATGTAAGTATCTCCTCCCTAAAATTTAAATATGATCTTCAAACTTTGAACTATCTTAAATAAAGCAAGAAAATTTAAAAATAAATTGTACACTGAAATAAATTTTAAAACATCTATGCAAATTTGTGGCTAAGCCACTAATGTTTTGTTAATAGGTTGATACCAACACAATATCACAAATTTGTCCTACATCAAAACAGTTTCAGAATACAAAAAACACAACAAACTTATCCAAAATGCTATGCTCAATAATGAGATTTCCTACTTAAATAAGAAGGAACAGTTTCTTATTAAGCAAACAGATTTCTTTATATCTCGATAACACAAAATCAAACAAACTTAATATTTGGAGCACACTCTATCTTGCACTCTCTCTCACTCTCCACATTTTGAATACAAATTTAGTATCATTTTGCAAAACAAACATGTAACTCTTAAACATAAAATTGAAAAACTCATTGATAAACAAAATTTGGAAACGCAACAAACTTAAAAAGCAATTCACAAATTTTATCCTAGAATTCTCAATCTTTAATTTCACCAACCTAACTTCCGATGAAGAGTCATGCCTCTGAATGGATGTAAATTTAATCGTCATCATTATTTTATTATAAATAAAGTCCATTCCTTGACCATTGATAGTGAAAGGGCCATTAAATATATTGCTCTAGAACCACAAATAAAACCATATATTTCATTGCCAACCAACTACATGAAAATCATTCTTTATAACCCTTACAAAAACCAAAAAGAACATATTACCTTAAAACAGCAAAATGACATATTTATTCAAAAAACAACATTGTAATCGTGAAGATTACATTTCAAAAATCATGGATTCCAAAATTAGCATCATCTTTGAATAAAGATTGTTCCTGCCAACAAATATCACAAAGCAATCAGAAATGTTCTCAAAGAGTACAATTAATTTTTCCTCCAAAAGACCATTTCAAACTGCTCAACACGAATTCCAAAGCACTTAATTTTACTATCTTACCTAAAATTCACAAACCAAACATCCCCTTTAGGCCTTTAGTCAACTATAAAAATACTCCTGCTTACTAAACTGCCAAAAATCTAGCCAAACATTTGCAAAACAATTTACATCTTTTCTATACATTACACATAACGTGAAAAGCTCACATAAGCTGACCAATATACTTAAAATATCTCCCTAAATTTCCATTCCAAATACATGTATTTATACATTTCAAATATATATATATTAATGTCTCCATAAACGAAACTGACATTGCTAAAATTATACTAATTAACATAAAACTTTCTTCTGATTATTTCAAACAACCTCTCTTAATACTTCTCTCTCTCGTAAAATCTATTTTTAGTTTAATAAAAAAAATTCTAGTCGCACAATAAGGGTTAGCATTGGGTTCTTTCATTTAACGTCTCATGCCTGAAATCTTCATGTAAGATATTGATACTAAAACTATAAACCTACTCAAAAATCACATCACTATGTTGTCCCTCACTGTTGAGTCAGGCCCTTGTCTCCTTCCTCCGCACTTGCACAGGCCGCGCCATCCAACCTCTCTACTGCCTGGACCGCTCCACAGTCCATGTCTTCGAAGACGTCCGTGA
>CABFWO010006970.1:0-14798 GCA_902155825.1 Timema genevievae
ATACCTTTGTTTACAATTACTTCTAGTCTAGTCAATGGTGCCTAATGCCCTTGTTTATAATTCCTTCTAGTCTAGTCGATGGTGCCAAATACCCTTGTCTATAATTCCTTCTAGTTCAGTCACTGGTGCCCAATCTCTTTGTTTACAATTATTTCTGGTTGAGTAGACGGTGCCCAATCCACCAATACCTCACATAAGAAGTACCCATCCATGGCTCAGAAACGGGTACGCGACTGGCGAAGGTTTGGGAAACATATATTAATTTATAAATACTAAAGATAGTTGTAATGAACAGCACCAAGGTACGTGGGAAGCGCTTTGAGATATGGAGAAGTGAACTTTCACCTAAGCGGGATTGGGAAATAAAAACAAAACCTTGTGTTTTTTTTTGGTCGGTTAAAAACTTTATTTCAGGAGTTTGTTTTGATATTAATAAAAGTTTTAATTATCTCTCAAAACTAGCTAATAGCATTTAAATAAAATTAAGCCAAGGTTAGTTCTTTATTGCTTACTTACTTTAACTTACTTACTCTATGACATTAGAAACTCTTAAAGTTCGTTGCCTCATTTACAAAAGTACGCCACCTATTTCTATCTCGAGCTAGTTCTAGCCAGTTCACCTGATTACACCCCATCTTGAGCTAGTTCTATCCAGTCCATCTCCTTACACACTATCCCTATCCTGAGCTAGTTCTAGCCAGTTCACCTGATTACACCCTATCTTGAGCTAGTTCTATCCAGTTCACCTCATTACACTCTATCCCTATCCTGAGCTAGTTCTATCCAGTTCACCTCATTACATTCTGTCTCTCTCAGGTTCATTCTACTGTTATTCTTTCTTCTGCGTCTAGATCTTCCCAATAGTCTCTTTCGATTGGGTTTCACAGTCAATACCCTGAACGATGTTCTAGATTCTTCCATTCGCTCTGCAGGTCCTGCCTACCTTAATCCACTAGACTTGATTATCCTAACAATGCCTTGTGATGAGTACAAGGTATGTTAGTTTTTATCAGTTTCAAAAATAAAAATTGGATGCAATATGTTGTAACAAGATATTAATTTTATTGTTTGGTTGTATTGTAAAATTAATAGGCTCTTTTGCTCATATAAAAAATAAATAAATTTATGGTTGCCAACATTGAAAGATGTTCAAGATATTTGTCTACCTTGAAGCCGTGATGGGCATGCTGACAAAGGTGTCAATCTCGACTTTGTCAGAATTTGAATCCCACCTTGGGTGTCTTGAGTAGTTTTTTTAATTTTTCTAAATGGTTTCCCACTCCTCTTCCACACAAATACGAGTACACTTATTCTAAATTCTACCTTACTCATTTTTATCACTTTAGTAAGTAGTTATACTTTCTGTCGCGTGTTTGACACCTTAATCTGTGTGACCACAGGTGAGTTTATTTTGTTGGGAAATTTATTGGAGGTGAATGGACAGGTGTTATAAATTACACATACGGTTCAATTTTCATAGAAAGGAATTTTTAGAGAATACAAACATATATTTTTTTTGCAGCCAACATTGATACAATTTTACTATATTATTGTTGATATATAATGGTTATTGATAATATCTATCAGAAGTGGCAGCTGCAGATGATATGACTTGACGTATGAATATCATCGTGGAAGTAAATCACATGTTTCTATGAAAATTGAACTATAGTTTCATTGCTTTCTAATAAATCAACTCACAATTATAACAACTTTTTTTTATTGATTTATACGTTTTCATTAAATATGCCGGACACTATATTATATTCTTACATTCAAAAAATGGACGATACTTTTTTGGAAATGTTGTAGGAAGGTCTTTTAAGATCAAAATGACCAAACATATACAAACAGCCATTTACAAATGATCTAGTATAAATTACCTTGATTAACATAAAACTTTAATATATTTGTAGAATTTATTAACGAGTAACACACGCAGTGCTGCCAACTTGAAGATACTCCTCTTGTTTTGATGTTTGCACTGTTTATAATAGTTTATTAAAGAGTACAGTATTGGTTTAAAAAATTCTTGATTAATTAACACTCAATAATTTTCTTAAAACAGTTTTCATATAACACCTTTTTTTTTATCACAAATCCACATTATACATAAAGAGTTTTATATGCTTATTTTACAAAAATAGGTTCACAACAAGTACAAATTATGTTAGTAATATTTACAAAGTAGATCGATATTTTGTTTCTCTAAAACACTTTTATACTTTCAAAATTTGATTTAATTTGAAATACTTTCTAGAACATTGATACGTTTAAACTATTTCGAATTTAATTATTTCTGTGCGTTCAAGAAAATAAATAGCTACACACTAAAAAAATATTCATTCTATGGGTTTAATTTTAAAAAGTAAATTTGATTCCTCGCATTAAATTTAGATGACATTATCTTAGCTTTAAAAGGCTTTTATTTACCACTAAATATGTTCTGTTAATTTTTAATCATAATATTTTTCATTTTTTTGATAATCAACGATATTTATGGCGTTCAAGTAAAGGATAGATAATTAATATTTAAACACATTTCCATTTTTTTTCTCTTAAAATTGAAAGAATGTAATTTTGGACGTATTTTCAGTTCGGCTGGCAAATACAATCATGAGTTTGGTAATAGAATATACAGTGTGTCCATATATTATTCTCTCGCCCTGCATACATGTGCTTCAGAAAGTCATTCTTGGACACGTGAACTAAATTGATTCAAAACAACAATAATTTTCAATTGTTCTCCATATAGAAGTAAAAATACAGGTTGCTCGGAAACTCATGACCCAAACTGCACATATAGTTTGTTTGAACCAAAAGTAATATAAAATACCTATTTACTTAGAACCGTAAAACTATGCTAATACCATTAAATTGTGGTCAGCGCCGGGAGAGCAAAGCTGTTCAAGCATGCGTGTACAACAGGTTGCATAGAAGTTAGGCGCGTGGCACTGCACATGCACTTTCTGTGAAGTAAGACCATCAATGATTACCCTCAGAACGCATTCGCATTTCGAGACGGATTGCTTTGGCGTTTACTATTAATTGTGGTATGTTCAGCTGCCGTACTCCAAGATGTCGAGGTGTTCAGTGCCACGCGCTTAACTCCTATGCAACCTGTTGTACACGCATGCTTGAACAGCTTTGCTCTCCCGGCGCTGTACGGCGAAATTTTGAACACAATTTAATGTTATTAGTATAGTTTTACGGTTCTAAGTAAATAGGGATTTTATATTACTTTTGGTCCAAACAAACTATACGTGCAGTTCGAGCTATGCGTTTCCAAACACTGTGTATGTGTAAGAATTCTATTTTGAGTGAATTATCTATTATTAGAATGGGCAAAGGACTTATGGGCAACTCTTAAATTCATGCAGCATGAATTGCAGCATGAACTGCAGCAACATGTAAATGTAAATTTGAGAGGTATAAAGTCTTACCTTGATCGATTACACTAAGGCGTATCTAATAAGCTGCACCATAGTGTAACCGGTCAAGGTAAGACTTGATACCTTTCATGATAACCGCTAAACTTATGCGCTAACACTCGCCTAGGGAAACACTGCTTCCCTTTCCCCGATGAGAGCCGGACAGACCCGAAAACTAACGATCGACGAAAGAGTACGCTTAAAACTTTATTTAAAAATAACCTACAATATCATTTTGACAAATGTTTCGTTTATTTCGACATTATCCATCTAACATTAGACATTTGTGAATTCTACTCGAAGTTTTATATCGAAACCACTCACTGAATTTTATAATTTATTTTATAAATTTTTCCTATAGGTTTTTTATTTTAATATGGTATTTTTATTAGGGCTGGGTTATTTGGATTCTCGGATGAAAAGGGGAGGGGATGTTGTGTCTATAGTAAATTAAATTTAGTTTGTAAGTCGTGTGCTGATATAAGTTGTCCCACAAAGGGAACGTTAAATACAGATACTAAAAAAAAGTACAAAGAATAATTGCACACTTATTATTACGAAATTTAAAACAATACTTTACAATTCGGAGTAAGCCTTTAAGGAAAAAAATAACTACGATTTAATCTGTCAAATAATTTACCAGCTAATTTTAATATACACTTTTATCTATAAAATTATTAATACATATACTCGTAATATTTATACCTTAAGATGAACACAATTATAAGATAGTTGACCTAGAAATGGCGCATTGAATTTAAATTTTAAGTTTTTTTTTCCACTTGCTCGAAATGAAATATGAATGCAAGATTTCAAGGGCTCATATTATAAAATCCTGCAAATTCACATTTCCCAATTTATTTTAAATGATTACAATTTACAATACTGTTAAAATTTTATTTTAAGTTATTTCATTGTATTTACAAAATTTTACCGTTTAGAGTAGTTAATCATAAACATATAATGGTTCGTTTAGCAAGAAGCATTTGCGATTGTTTAGCTAATAATAAGTTAGACCCGCTGCGGTGGCTGCATGGTTTAACGCGCTACTCTCGCATTAGACTAGGCTGCTGATGACGGGGAGATTGAAGTTAGAATCTTGGTCAGGTGTACTGAAGGTTTTTTCAGAAATGGTTTTCCACCAATCCTCCATGCAAATGCGGGTACACTTCATATAAATTCAACCTTCCTTATTCCTAACTCAATAGTGTAATTAGTACATATGTGTATAACCTAAACAGTTAGATGACGCGGTGCTAAAAAAAAAAAAGATAAAATTACTCTTTTCTATTTCTAAATAAAAAAAAATCTTTGAGAAAAAAGGAAAATTTGTAAAACAATAATTTATCAACCGTAGCTACACCAATCAAATATTACACTCTTCCTTGACAAAAAACATATTTTATGATGACAATTACAATTTACACCAAAGTCTTCTTGCACAGTTTAATTGAACTTTAAATATCTTACAACTCACGGGTTTTAAAGCCATATATAATTATTATTCATAACAAATATATTATACCAACACATAATACAGATAATTAATGCTCCGGAGACAATTTTTGTTTTAAACACAAAATTGTTGGCATAGGCATGTTTCCGCAGCTGAGATAGTTTACGGATGGTAAATTAAAATCGGTCACTTTCTGGCTTAGATCTGGGTTCAGCTACTTACGATCTGCCTACCGAATTTGCGACCGTTTGTGGAACGAGGCAAACTTGAATTTGGTATTTGATAGGGAACGAAATGGAGCAGAAACCAACGCATGCGCATATCTTCCAACCATATGTTTAATTTAGTAGTACAGTAATATATCTTTTGTTTGTTCCCTCTTTTAGAAATTCGCGTTGCGCGTTTCACACACCCTCCTGGTGAGTTCCGATAGAATGAAACCTAGGTCGGGGGGATTGGGCGGTGACGATCGATTTTCTTTAAGAAGTAGCCACTACCTCTTTATACAGTGGCAGCAATGTGAAGTGTGAATTGTGTTCTTCCTTTCATTGTAAAACCATATTGTGTTTGTTCCTTTTATATGTTTCTATCCATCTTCCCTGTGCCGTCTTCCAAATATAATAATAAATATAAGTATGGGTAGAGTGCTTATCATGTCTGTCCCATAGCTTATACGGGCGGCCATCATTGTAAACAAATGATTAGAGGCAGTAAAAATCACATACTTAATGGCAGAATGAAGACTATGGCCTCGCAATTTCGAATCATGGTATATAGAATTGAATTATTGATTTAAAAAATTGATATCTTGATGGAGACTCACATTGATCACACTAACCAAATTTTTACGAGTTTTGAATATAAGTTAAAAACCATGTTAATTGCAATTTATTAGATAATATATATAATTTTATAAGCCCATTTCCAGTAATTGAAGTTACGAGCAAACAACTGATCCGATTTTAATAAACGACCAGTCAATTTAAAGGCCAGGATGTCAGCAAAAAATAGCAGCTTCCAACGAAAAACCAATTTTCACAGCGAATTTCTAGCTTTTCCTTCTGTGTCTATAGTGGCTACTCTGTACAATCATTCTTTGTTTACATCACCATGTAAACTATTATTTGTGTGTGAGTTTATATAGGTAAATAAAATATTTTTCTTTGGTTAAAAATAACAGCTCAATTCTCACTTAAATGGAATGGTGCAACAAATAGATAGAAAGCTAGGAGAGGAATCGTTTTAAAATTCTCATCGGTGTATGAGTGGGAAAATATATATATATATACGTTTTGGTTGAAATTAAACATCGAAAACTAAAAATACATCGAATGTTGATAGCCTTTGACGAGTAAACCTCTACCCAGAAAGTCGAGTGCGGCCTCCTCATTCTATAGAATTTTTCCCAATACAAGTTTTTGAATATATTTTAGCGCGATAATCTTCGAACATCGCCAAAACGATTCACTAGTATATTTTTATTCACAGACTAAGGTTTACCGAATGAAGGAAGGAGTATATATTAAAAAAAAAAAGTCTGAACTTTCCAGTCACGGAAACATGTCTATTGTGTCTTTGTTTTGATTGACTAATCAATTAAATACTTTGTCAACAATGAAGGAAATTTATTGACTTGAAAACTCTTCGGTGATTATTTGAATTACAATTTAAAACTATATCCCAAAGTTTGTGTTTTTTATTAACAGTTTAGTTTTGAAATCATAAAATGTACATCAACAAATTGTATTCGGCCCTTTTCAAACTTTATTATTAACTGTTATTTGATTGTTAATAAACACACATTTAACAAATGTTTTATTTAAATGTTGAATGTATCCAAAGATGAAAATTATAACTTCATTTTATTATATCTTAAAACAATTCTCACTGTATGAACCTCATAAGCATTGACTAAGATTTTAAATAAATAACTTTAATTGTTTTTTAGACATAAATTGTCCACCAAGTGTTTAAAAAAATAACTTTTGACGTCTTGAAAGTTTTATTCGAACAACTCTTTATATAATACACACTTACTTGCAGTTTATTTTTTTTTACTCTGATTATTTCTAACGAATATATTGGTAGGCCATGTATAGATTGATATTCACTGCAATCTATTGAATCAATTAAGCTTTTCTTGGTAGAATTAATAATTGCTTATTGATTCCGTTGATATGGACAGCATATATTTTTTGTATAAATTAATGTTTTCTTCTAACATTTAATCACTTTATGGTTATATTAATAAATTGTGTTCTAACATGTATGTTTCGAATTATTAGTAATTAAATCGTTTCTTGTCAACACACGTTTGAGTTCATTAAGTGGCAACTCAAAATAATTAAAACTTTTCTTATTTGTTATAATTATTATAAGATCGGCGTAATTTTTCACCCTCAAGAACATTGTGCAGTTTTCATTAATCTGTAACTTTATCGTGTATAGTAAACAACACCACTTGATCAAAACATTTAATGCATTAAGTAAAAATGTTACAATTTTCCAAACAGTTATCATAGCCTAAAAATCGTATCAAGGAAAAAGGATACAAAACAAAAAACCCCAACCAACTCACAGTATATTTCAACTGATACAGTGAAATCTTGCTTAACGGACACTTCTGAATAGTGGATTCTTCTTTATAAAGGACAGTGTATGTTTCCCCCATAAAATAACACTGGTTTTTACACGGAAAAAACTCCCCAATAACGGACACTGTTAGAAACTCATGTTTATGCAGACAAATCTATACAAGCAATGGACACAAATTGAAAACACCGGTCGATGTATAGTATTTTACTGTAGGAATGTCAGGGTTGCCAATTGTCTCGCGTAAAGTCCTCCAATGAAAGTTTCTAAAATAGGCTACGTAATAATGACTACTGTACTTCAAGGTCGTACCGCCTTTTCCTTCAGATCCTTCAACGGGGGGTTATTCTAACAATTTAGTATGTGCCCGTACACACATATAGGCCTACTGTTCACATTTAAATTTATTTGCGTGTTGTGCTGTGACAACCTGTGCATTTATCTACGTACGATATTTATTCACTTTCCTTAATAAATTTCCTGCATACAAAGCTTCACAGTGTAGTAATTAGATTGTTATAATTAATAGATACAGTATATTATACAGGTTCATAAAGATTAAAATGTGTTCAAGCACTAAGATTTTTTTTAAAAATATATATTTTACCAAATAACGGACACTTATAAGTAATATAATTTCTTTTAAAATTCCGGAAGGTGTTTGCTATTAAGAGATTTCACTTTATATTGTAACGGTAAGATTGGTTTTTATAATATACCTATTAATTACCACTAAACATCGCATCAAACCCAATACAGTCCATATTTTCATAGAAAGGACCTTTAAGGCAATACAAACCTGTGTTTTGCGATCAACCTTGATAGCACTTTTTACTATTTAATTTGATAATCATTGATAATATCTCACGAAAAGTGACATCTGCAGATCACATCACATCACATGACTTTACAGTAGATATAGTAACTTTTATAGCTGCCAAATAAGGTCCTTCCTATTAAAATTGGACTGTGACAGGTTCAACTCTTACCGGAACCGGCAACCCACAGTGCCTTAAATGACGTAACAGCTCTAGGCGGGCTTTGGTCTCATCCAGTGCAAGGGTAAAGGATAGGCATGCGTATATTACTTTTTAAACTATATTACATAACATAAATTTCATCACCGCCATTTCAAACAATATTTTTGCATAGCTGGGTATTTTTTAATATGAATTGTTTGATATTTTTACTGTCACCTCCAATAATGTGTAATACAAACTGGTTACTTGTACAACATATTGTGTTTAAAGTGGGATATAAGGGAATGCTGGCTAAAGTGCGTATTTTTTTTTTTGCAAAAATTTTTCATAAAAATAAACTTCTCGAGCCAAAATTAAAATTCTACACATAGTACTATCAACAGTTGTTTAATATCTGTTATGAGCATAGTGGCATTTGATGACAAACTTTCATAAATGAATAGAGACAGTCTTGTTCAAATTCTGCCATGCTCTTGACGTATATTTAAATTCTGTTGAGATTGCTACTTACTGTCAAGCGAAAAAAAAAATATCAATCGCTGTCAGGCCACACGGTTTAAAATACAAGGGTTTGTGTCGTTTTCTGGAACTACTACTCTATTCTGTCTAAACTTAAACCCCCTTTCGCCCTTCACCTACTACCACCCTTTTTCACGTAATTAAGAAAGAGGGTAAAGAAAGCTACGAAACTTCTCATCTCAAGGTAAAGAGGAAGGCTCGCTGCTAGTTCTCAAATATCAAACAATGACTGTATTTGTTAGAGGAAACTTCTCATCTCAAGGTAAAGAGGAAAGCTCGCTGCTAGTTCTCAAATATTAAACAATGACTGTATTTGTTAGAGGAAACTTCTTATCTCAAGGTAAAGAGGAAGGCTCGCTGCTAGTTCTCAAATATCAAACAATGACTACTGTATTTGTTAGAGGAAACTTCTCATCTCGAGGTAAAGAGGAAAGCTCGCTGCTAGTTCTCAAATATTAAACAATGACTATATTTGTTAGAGGAAACTTCTTATCTCAAGGTAAAGAAGGAAAGCTCGCTGCTAGTTCTTAAATATCAAAAAATGACTGTAATTGTTAGAGAAAGGCTAAACCTAGAGACATTTTTCATAAAGCCAAGCCTCATAACTTCGCTAATAAGATTAAATAATCGTTGGAAATAAGCTAATGTCACATTCTCACACATTGGTTTTCTATTAATAAAACTAAAACTATGGGGTTGTTAAGGAAAAAGAGCCCTGTTGGAATCTCTTAGCTCTATATTGGTTTAAACCATATTTTGAAATAACGCATCAAATAATTAAATATTGCGTTAAAGTTGAACGTCTGTGCGACAATTTATTTATTTCTCACCGAGGCGGCCCCATAAGAGCGTTCGTCATAGAAGGTCCAACTCGGCTCCCGGCTCGCGTGAGGTATGGGAGTAAAAGGGAAAGGAAAATACAAGAAATGTGTGCAGTACATTCGTATTTGAATGATTACTCGACATTTTCCGCGGATGACGATGGGGGACAAAGCGACAAAGTTTCTTGTAATAACTACAGTATGTCCCTGTTATAACAGCATGAAGATTTGTGCACAGTGCTTATCTGTGAAGACATTTTAAAATGGTCAAAAAACCAGCGTTTTCAATGCAGTTTTTATCCAATTCTCATTTAATATTTCAACAATGTTCAGTATTAGGAACTTCTATTAACTCTTTATCTCCATTAATGTTTAATCAGAAATGATCCACGTGCATTAGTGTTAGTGTAAATTTACTATTTCTAGCCGACTGTATCACAGAGTTGAATGGCGTGTGATTCACGCTCTTAGTGCTTATGGTAGACAATTAAAACAAACGTATCTGCTGAAGCAATATTTTGGGCAAATAATTTTGTTGTTGTTATAAAAACTATAAAAATAAATTAAACTTAACCAGAGTTCCCTTATACCCCAATTTACAAATAAATAAAAAATACAACTTGATAGAAGTTTATTTAATTTACATTTTATACACCAACAAACTAGAGCTAGTTGTTAAAATAAAACTTGCACAAATAAAGCTTTATTTTTATATAAAATTCTATACACATTTTTTTACCCTGTAATTTTTTTATGACCTTCCCTGAGAGAACATACAATTTTTGTTGTTTTAAGTATATATCCTACAAGATACACTTAAAAACTATATTCTTCTTGCACCAAAATAAAGATGTACATTTCTGTTCTTGAGGAAGGAAAAATTAAATGACCTTAACTGCGTTATTATTTAATCACCTGGTATCCTTCATATTTAACTTGAAATTCTATCATTGACCGATCCATGATGAAGGTGGACTGAACCAGTGAATACAGGAATAAAAAAAATAAAAAATTAGTAACTTTTTAAGGAAAAAAACAAACAATCTTTTTGAGTCAATATTTGTTTGGATTGCTTTATTTTTTTTTAAACTTTGCGTCTTAATTATTTATTTAGTGGGAGCATCATTTTGCTCCTTAACTATTTGGTTTTATTATAAATTTATATATTTATATAAACATTTGGGTTTGAAATTTAGAATATTATCACTCACACATTTATATATGTATATATAATGTATCTATATTAACCTCTATAAAATATTCGAATTTAGAATTAAATTCTATCAAATCACAATCTGGAATCTATTTTAGATTAGAAATTTCGAATCCCATAATAATCTTTCAAATATTAAGATTCAAAATTTCGAATCTTAATATTTTGAGAGATTCGTATCGGATTCGAAATTTAGAATTTAAAACAGATCTCGGATTCGGATTTGATAGAATTAATTTAATTTCCAATCCGATTTTTTAGAATTGAAACTATCATAGATCTATTATTTAAATTAACCATCTTTTTTTTCCCCCCATCCATTATTGTTTCCAGTCTGTGGCCCAGGTCAGTTTGTTTATTCAAGCCATATATTTACCACTACCGGCTTGCTAGGCCTGTCGTAGCTTCTGGTTTAACCATTTAATTTTGCGAATCTTTTAATATTATAAGATTTAGTCAACTTATTTTGGACACGGTTTATTGACAATTTTTTTTATTGGAATCAATTTTTTTATATATATAATTTAGTATAGTTTTCGACTTGAATTTATAGAATTAGATTTATTTATAGAATATTATATTCGTATTTAATTCGATACATTTTCATTTTCGGGTTTGAATTTGAATAATCTTAATATAATTTTTATATACTTTTTTTCATTTTCTGCACCGACTTAGATAAATAGTGTATAATAATAATGTGTGTACTTATAACGAACAATCATAATTTACATGTTGATACCATGTTAAATGATTTCATTACAAAAGTTTCAATTAATCTTTTTAACTTTTCATCAGACATGATTGTTGTTGGTCGGACCAACAAGCTGCTTACCGGAGAAAAATTATGTAAAGGAACCAAGTCAATAACTTAGTGCGTGTCATCAGAGAGAAAGTATTGTGATCGTGAAAAAAAATCGAACTCGAGATTTTAATAAAGGTTGACGTTTCATGACCCCCAGAAACCAAAATAAAAGTGTTTTTTGTAATGCCATCCGTCTGCCTGTACCTCGGGTTAGAGCTGAAACTTTTTTACCGATTGGGCTCACACTTGATATCAGGAGTTTTCGTAAAGTTCTTCCAGGGGTTTTTTTTGGTATTAGACATCTAACTCTAAAATTAAGGGTAGTTTACTGAAGGGCAAAAAGAGAAAAAATAAATTTTCTCAAAATTTGCTCTAACAATTTTGATTGCATTTTATATATAGACACTTTTTATCATTATAAACAAGATGGGAATTCTCATTTTCTAATGAAAATAACTTTTAGGCTACTTTACAGAGGGGAGTTTTTCCAATTTTGGTAATTTATCCGCAACTATTTTAGATACAAAATAACGTATAATTTTAAAATTGTAGTGCTATTAAAGATAAAAAATCTTTTATCTGAAATCTATTTTTATAAAACCAATAATTTCTGAGCTAACTTACTATCCCTAAAACATTAGTATAATTAGTACATAGCCGTACAACCCGAAAGGGTGCTAAAAGAAAAATGGTTGCTAGCATAACTAAAAGTTATAAATTAAAAAGACCCACGCGGAAACACATCTTTGTTTCACCGATAGCTATGATGGAAATTTTAATAGCGCTGTTTTTTTGTATAGTATAGTATAGTATGCCCTTCTTTCTATAAATTCTTTTTTAATACATCGCTTCTCTGTTTTCACGCCGTCTGCTATATCGTGGGTCTGCCTTTATCCTCGTGTCTTTGAATGGAATGCCTAGGTAGAGAAATTGCATTGAAAGAGGAGTCGGTCGATGTTCGGACAGTTCTGGAAGCATTACAAGGCTCATAGACTGATTGGATGGTTACAGACACGATGAGATGTCGAGAAAGGAAAGGTTATGTCGTTTAGAAAAAAAAAAATATATATATATATATATACAAAAAAATTACAGTCTTTTCAAAGAAGTGATTAGATACATATCTAAGAAATGTCTGTGGGAAAACTCGTGTAAGGTCAGAGACAGTGATGAATGGGTGCTGAAGGAGTGCGGTTTGAAAAGGAGTCCATTAGGTCAATATGAAAGAAGCGTTGGTTTGGGCGTGTTTTGAGGATGAGTGTGGAGTGAGTGACTAAGCAAAAATATGAAGGTAGAGTGTGCGGATCAAAAGGAAGGGGTAGGTCATTTAAGACGTGGCTAAATGTTGTAGACGAACGTGCGAAAAAAGAGATACATTGAGAGTTTTAAGAATAAAAGAGTATGTATGACTCGGTGTATGGATGTTGTTGAAGAGAAGGAGTATTCATGGATAGGGAAGTGTGGAGAAAGTTAGTGAGGATGAATTAAGTATAGAGTTGTGGTTTTTTGAGTTATATAAACAGTTTATAGTCTACCCCGTAAGGGAACGGCGTGATTAGGGAGTCCGACACCTAAGCTCAGTCGGTAGCACGTCTGTTTATTGAACTAAGGGTCCCGGGTTCGATTCCTGGTATCGCTGAGATGTGGGTTTCCCCGATTCACAGTGACGAGTTAACGGCCTGGGGCTTCTGTCTGTTCTAGATTTAAGTTAGTTTTTAAGTCGTGCGCTTATATAATCAGTAGGTTCATAAAGTTCGCGTAAAATACTTAAAAAAACAAAAATAGAAATTACTAAATACAGTACGTACTTAAAAGTACAGTATTTTTTGTTGTTGACATATTTGGTTTCATCAGTCACTTTCCCTGTAACCTTCTTGTGTTTACGATCGCCATATGTACCGCGTGCAAAAGTGTAACAACCCGCTTTAGTGGCCGAACAGTCTAAGGCGTAACTCTCGTACTTTGGACTAGCCTGATGATGACGTGGAGATTGGGGTTGGAATCCCTGTTGGGTCTACTGAGGGTGGGTTTTCCCCTAAATGGTTTCCCCACTCTCTCTCTCCGGGCAAATACGGGTAGATTACCTCTTAGAATGCTTCCTTCCTTGTCCCTACCCCATTAGAGTAGGCCTGATTATCATATCCGCGTACAACCTGAACAGGTAGTAAGACGCGGTGATAAAAAAGGGGTGTAATATTAAGAGTTCTTAGTACATACAGTACTTTATATAAAAAAAATTAGCACTGCGTTTAGTTTAGAGGACATGCACCCGAATTTGCGTGAAGGGAAGGTGGAAAACCGTTTAGGAAAACCACCCACAGTGCACCCGAGCGGAATCGATCCACGCTCTCCCCATCTTTGACACTCTAGTCTAAAAAGAGAGTAGCGCGTTAGACCAAGAGGCCACCAAAGTGGGTTATAAAATAATCGGATCATCGGTTATAACGCGGGTCGGATCCCAACACCGCAAACCCCTCGCTATATGAGGGGAGCGGTGTACATGAAACCAGCGGCGGCAAATTAGGAGTACTGTGAGGCCATAGCACATAAAGCCACGCGTCTCTGTCCAATAAGAACACGAATTAAGTTGGTACGAGTGACAGGCTTGCGTTGTCCGCGTTTCTTACTTAATCGTAATCACTAATATTTTAAATACATCCGACAAAAACCAAAAGCTTTCTCGAGTAGTTAGATTTGGACGTGTGACGCCAAGTCGCTCTTAGAGAAGTGCCACTGAGCAAGCGTGTGTTTTTCTACACTGTTTGTGAATGTGAGGAATGCCAGGCCTCCACCGTGGTTCGGATCCCACGTTAAACTGTAGGTCCTCCATTTCATCTCACAATCACCCTACCATTACACATTAGCGTTAAGTGCGTATAACCCGAACGGGTAGTAAGACGCGGTGCTAATAATAATAATAATAATTCTACACTGTTCTCGCGTCGCGTCGCGTCGCGTCGCGTCTGTGACAGGACTGATTT
>CABFWO010006971.1:7411-29237 GCA_902155825.1 Timema genevievae
TCCCCCCTGTTCTCCTAGCAGCCGTCCCCCCTGTTTAACCTCACATCTAACCTTTCCCCAATTCAACATACATCAACATACTACATCAGACCTCAAACAGAGTTCACCAGACTCCATTATTCATCAACATACCTCACCAATCTTCAATATGCGAAAGCATGACGGATATAACCTTTCTAAACGTTGATGTTCTTAAGCCTCCACCCTAAAAATAGTCCCCTCTCACAGTCATTTTCTGCACGACAAACTTATTTATTGGCCCTTGAATACTTTTGGCAGAAAGTTTTATTCCGCACTCAGCACTTTTGGGTTTTACTATATAAGTTCAACAACTTTTTTTAAGTGCGATGGACTTATTCTGCACTCTTTAATTTTTTTTTGAAAATAAATTGCTCCCCCCTCATTACCTCAGAGGGTCGTGTCAGAGATGAGGAAATACCACCTACCTCATTAACAACTAGTCGTTACCTAATACGGAGCAATGTTATATAATATGATACATCACTCATAGCCCAGCTTGTGGAGATAATAGCCTGTACCGATGTACTAATCGTACTAATAGTACATCCTGTCCATGTCCCGTTGAGATGAGATGATGGTGATAGTGAGTTGAGGGTGTGAAAGCAAACCCTGGTGATCCTTGGAATAATTCCTCGTTCAGGAAATTTACCTATTGTAACATTCGGGAATCGAAACTGGGACATCTAAGTTTGTAGCCAGGTTCACGGGGCTGGTTAGCGAAACGTAAGACATATTATTTCAACTAACCGACTAACATTTGGTACATACCTCAGAAATAATAAAAAGGGTTAGTTGCAACATTTTCAAAATGTAATCTGTGAACGTATTGTTTTAAGGTTCCCCCGTCACGTGATACCCTACAAAAAACTAATTATTAACAACCTTCACGATGATATTTATGAATTGAAGACCCCCTATGTTAAATTAAAAATGATTAAAACATTTGCTGACATAGGTGCTTGTAAAAATAAAGGTCTTGCTTTGTAATATTTTTCATATTTTACAACATAAACAAGGTTATTGCCGTATTACAAACGATGCTTTTAATATCAACTTGTTTGTAATATGTTGGTACTGGATGGACATTCGAGTAACTATCTTAAATACGTTACAAGCGCTCCAATAGCTCAGTAAGCTAATAACATAATCAAAAGTAGGCCTAATACGTAAAAAATGCTCGGACAGAATAGTTTTTTTTTAAGTTTAAGCTTCTTTTTTGCTGAAAAAGTCCTTTAAACGTAAAGTGTTCGATTTTATGGTAGGCTATAGAAAAACTATATATTGCTTATTTCTATGGTGTCTATCCTTGCCCATGACCGGCAAACCAGATTAAATGAGACTACCTACATACTCACTAGTACAGGGTGTTTTAGAGTTAAATTATTTAGCAAGTAGTGCGCTTGTATAATATAGTCCATTGGGGTCACCCTACATACATTCATAGTGAAATAATAGCAGCAAGTTACAGTCCAATTTTCATAGAAAGGACCTTTGACTAAAATATTTTTTTTTGTGCTCAACATTAATATAATTTTATCATATTTTTAGCACTATTCCATTCCAACCCTACCAAAATCTTGTCTTCTCCAAACATTTCGGGGAAGATCCATTGAATTTTCTTTGCAATGTCGTCGTAAAGTGGTTGATATAGTACTGATACTGGAGGTTGTTGAGGGTTGAGGTATTCCGTTGTTTGTTTTACTAGTTGCATTCCATGACATAGCTGCTTTGTTATGAAAAAGTGGTAAGGGGTTTCAAGGAATTTGTCTGATGACTCAACCGCATTTGATTTCGAAGCATGGAATGAAGACCACATGCTCGGATACACAGTGTCTGTTTTGGATTCAACCATCCATTCCTGTGCATGCTGTTCTTCATCATTGACATTGTACATCTCTTACTAGTGGTTGAATGAAAGGATTTCGGGCTGCATGTGGTACGAATGTATAGGAGAAAGGTAGAATGGGCCCTTAGTGTAGGATTGCATCACTACGTATTTCATACTGGTTGGAATGGTTAATTCTTCATAATATTGGGGAAACTACGATTTGAAACTTTAATAAGTGTCATGATCCAAAACGGCTTTACGTAGTAATGATGCTGCTAAGAGTAAAGTTCGTGATTCTTTTTCTGAGCAGACAAGGTATGCATGCTCTCGAATACCTTTATCTCCTATTATTATTATTATTATTATTATTATTATTATTATTATTATTATTATTATTATTATTATTAGCACCGCGTCTTACTACCCGTTCGGGTTATACGCACTTACGCTAATGTGTAATGATAGGGTGATTGTGAGATGAAATGGAGGACCTACAGTTTAACGTGGAATCCGAACCACGGTGGAGGCCTGGCATTCCTCACATTCACAATTTATATCCTATCAAATCCAAGAAATGCTCAAGAATTCTCTCCCTTTATTAATATTTTCAGGTTTATCTTGATCTTTTATTTTGATAATTTTACGATAATGATTGTTGAAACCAGTGACGCAACTATAATGATACTTGGCTTTGATAGACACCAGATCTTCTGTTAGTATCTTTCATGGAGGAGGTAACTTTTTCTAGGTCAAGAGCAATCACCTCGTACGTTTGACGACATGACTTGTGCCAGGATGTTCTGGCATTTGGATGGGGTGCAGACTGACAAGGCTGACTATATATCTGTAAGACCCTCGCTTCGTGCAGCAACGAGGCTGTCAAGGAAACAGACCAATTCCTCTGAACTTTGCTCTTGACAAAGAATACACAGTTTCCAATCTTCGTGCAGCAACGAGGCTGTCAAGGAAACAGACCAGTTCCATCTGAACTTTGCTCTTGACAAAGAATAACACAGTTTCCAATTGGTTTTCTCAGTCGCCATAGCATTAAACATGGAATAAAAACTCATGATACATTTTACATTTTCTTATTCAGACAAGTACGGCAGTATCGTTTATGGTTTTGTACTTCTTGAATCAACTTAAAACAACATGTATAAAAAGAAATATTGTTATTTTAAATACTAAAGGATTCATAAAAACAATGACTGTGAATTATAATCACTTAAATTGCAAAAAAAGTTCAAGCATTGTCTTACTATATTAAATATTTTTTAAACTTCAGCTTATGTTATTTAAATCTCTATAATGTAGTCTTGTAGGAGCAGCACTGTATCCTTTATTGGCACAAAAATACTCTGATTCCACATTCCAACACTTTACACGACGTCTGGCCTCTACCATCACAATGTTAAACTGAAAATATATATATATATATATATTTATTTTTTCAGTTCATTATATATATATTTATATATAATGATGCTATACTCCATTCTTTGTTAACAACAAGTTTCTGGATGAAATAATGCCCTAATATTGAAATGTTTTAACAAATTATATGTAAGTTACGATGCCAAACTACATACAAATCTATTGGTACAAAAAACATTTGGAATGGACTATCCATTAAAAATTTAGAACATTTTTAACTATACACATTTATCACCCAATGGGCCCAGACCCCCAAGTAACACCATAGGGGTTGATTGTTGTCCAGTTAGACCAAAAATGTAGTACTGACCCCAACTTTCAGAATGATAAAAAACAACCTTTGCATCAACTTGGCATGAAATGTTAGTTTTACCAGTGCGTGGCACCCCACTACTGTACCTTATGGTGATTTACAACACAGGTGTGTGCTACAATCTTAAGATACGAGTCACATAGGACGAGGCTTTTAGAGATTCGGACGTGGACGGTACAACGGGAGGAACAAAATAATGTACAATAACATGATTGGGAGGGAGATAAAATTCATGGCAGGGAGAGAGCGAAACTTTCGTCTTCTCTACCCACAAATATTATACACGAAATAAACGAGTACTTTCACAAGTTACACACTCATGTGGGGCCTTAAAAGGTGAGGAAACACCATGGGCAGAGAGCCCCATGGTAGCATTGCTTGAAGAAACTGTGAACTCAAGTGTAAACAATCCCTCGCACTTGGTAGGGAAGAGTTATTACTCCCGCTGGTAAAGCCCCACGTTGTCAAGTTATAAAGAGATTGCTTTCATTGCTGTTTGGGGAGTCCTTCTTTGGATGTCCTCGTTGTCGAGTCAAGTTATAGAGAGATTGCTTCCATTGCGGTTTGGGGAGTCCTTATCTGGATGTCCTCGTTGTCGAGTCAAGTTATAGAGAGATTGCTTTCATTGCTGTTTGGGGAGTCCTTCTCTGGATGTCCTCGTTGTCGAGTCAAGTTATAGAGAGATTGCTTCCATTGCTGTTTGGGGAGTCCTTCTCTGGATGTCCTTGTTGTCGAGTCAAGTTGGGGAGAGATTGCTTCCATTGCTCTTTGGGGAGTCCTTCTCTGGATGTCCTTGTTGTCGAGTCAAATTATAGAGAGATTGCTTCCATTGCTCTTTGGGGAGTCCTTCTCTGGATGTCCTCGTTGTCGAGTCAAGTTATAGAGAGATTGCTTCCATTGCTCTTTGGGGAATCCTTCTCTGGATGTCCTCGTTGTCGAGTCAAGTTATAGAGAGATTGCTTCCATTGCTCTTTGGGGAGTCCTTCTCTGGATGTCCTTGTTGTCGAGTCAAGTTATAAGAGAGATTGCTTCCATTGTTCTTTGGGGAGTCCTTCTCTGGATGTCCTTGTTGTCGAGTCAAGTTATAGAGAGATTCCTTCCATTGCTGTTTGGGGAGTCCTTCTCTGGATGTCCCTCGTTGTCGAGTCAAGTTATAGAGAGATTGCTTCCATTGCTGTTTGGGGAGTCCTTCTCTGGATGTCCTCGTTGTCGAGTCAAGTTATAGAGAGATTGCTTCCATTGCTCTTTGGGGAGTCCTTCTCTGGATGTCCCTCGTTGTCGAGTCAAGTTATAGAGAGATTCCTTCCATTGCTCTTTGGGGAGTCCTTCTCTGGATGTCCTTGTTGTCGAGTCAAGTTATAGAGAGATTCCTTCCATTGCTCTTTGGGGAGTCCTCTGGATGTCCCTCGTTGTCGAGTCAAGTTATAGAGAGATTGCTTCCATTGCTCTTTGGGGAGTCCTCTGGATGTCCCTCATTGTTGAGCCAAATAGGGAAGTGGGATTGTAGGGGATTTTATGATTCTCTTCTTTGGGAGTCCCGGGTTGGTGTTCGTCGTCATGATTATATGGGTTTGGTATTGATTATATATAAATATATAAGAAGTTAGTTTGTTGAAATTTGTTGTTTATTAATTTGAATCCAGTTTATTCATAATAATTTTATTTGCACACCCAATACGGCAGCTTAACACGTCACGGACCGTTCCTCTGTAAGGTTATGGAACGACTTTGAATATTAGAAAATAGTTTGCCACATACAGAGGGAATTTACGACTCTGTCGCCCATAGGCACAAGATAATTTGCCACCCAGTTTTCCTACCTTAATTTCTAACCCTCTAAATCCTTGTTTTCCCCTGCCAACCCTAATACACCGACACACACATATCATATATGCAATTGTTAAATATGAAATGACAGATAAAAAGTGCTTGCGTTATTTTATTATTTACTATAGCGAGGTTTTAAAATATTAATAATCTAAGCAAAGACTTAAAAACTTGAAATAAATACTCTTACACAATCACAACACACAAATTCAAATATTATATAATTTAACAATATAAAGTTTGCTTTAGTAGACTGTAGAACATGTTACTACAAATTAAATATTAGCATTTAGACAGTAAGAAAATAGTCGATGATATATTTCGCCTTGATTTCTGCTGAGTGAACTGGTCGATGATGCCAGACAACCATTTTATCCAATAATTGACCTTGAATTAAAACGATTGTCAGTGAATTAAGGTGATCCACCGTCATGTTGGATTGTTGGTATGCAGATATAGCAAATCTGCAAATCACAACAATCACACACACGATGAAGCCATAACATTATTTTAAAAGGTAGAAAATAATATGTAGATGCTTCCGTTATTCAAAATTGTCGCCCCTAAAATCTGCCGCCTTAGGCAAGTGCTAGATCTGCGCCTGGACACAGACCATTCCTACGGTAAGGTTGCGGACTGTCTGAGGTGAGGAGCCTTTTTTTGATTATGTATTTAGAAATAAATTGATTTAGTAGCTTCTATTTTTCTTTAAATTTCACCATGTTCTAGAAGGGAGGACGAGAGATATCGAGTATTTTCGAAGTGATCATATTTTATAAGTTGGTGCATTAAAAGTGTGGGGACCTTTTAAACAAAATAAGATAAAATCTGACGTCAGAAATTCATCGTAAACAACAAATAAATAAATAATTGATCATCCAAGTGTGTGAGGAGATTGCCTAACACATCTGGATACATTTAGTTTTATGTTCTGAAACTATTCATTCATTTGGAATATATTAAGGGTGGGAACTTTTGATTAAATTTATTATTAAAATAGACCTAAAAAAGGTCAGTGATTGTACTCAATCAATTAAACGAACACACGAACAAATTAAAAAACCACAAAATGTTAAGAAAAAATCCAAACGAAAACAATCCAATCTGAGATCAAACCCATTATTAGGTAACTCAATGTCTACATTAAAAGAAGGTAAATAAGGGCTGTTTTAATTACATTCCACCAACATTATTTGAACCTGGAGGTTACAAAATATTATTTAAATCTTGGATTTTAAATATAATTAACTGTTAAGTAAAATTTTAATCTTAACTAAGAAAGTATTCAATATACAAATTTAGTAATTTTATTTTAACTATATAAATATGTAATGTAACCGGGAACTCTCAATGAAGATTTCCCTTCCTTCTTCCATCAGTACAACCTCTCAGTACGTAGACGAGGATGTATGTGTGTATGCTCTGAAGTCACGATAAAAGAAAACATCAGTTCATGATGTGAAGAGCAGGTCTAAAATCAATGGACGCCAAGCCCACCTTTGCAGTTCACTAACTCTTCCTATATAATTCCAAGCAATGTTTCCATCCTGTCGCCATCAGGAATACCACGCATGTGCAACTTGGCGTCTCCAAACTCTCCTTATTTTTACTACTGTGCTGTGCGTTCATTCTCTCTTTGTTTACTAAGCACATCCCTCATTTCAGGAAAACTGTAATTTTATTGCCGTCTCTTTTTGTACCGGTATTATCAGTGATAATATTATGGCAGCAGGGCGCTCATGCGTCTTCTTGCTCGACAAATAAACTCCGTTGCCGAGATAGAGAACTATGTGTTAGGCTTGGTTTTATTTCATTTGCTTTTCTACCTGTGCTTGCTTTCAAAAGTCAACGACCGATAAATGTATAATCTTGCCTTTAACTCAGATGATTTTAGTGAGAAAATATTATTAATGAGTTAATGTTGGGACAAGATATGTCAAAACAGAAACTTCTGTACATTCATTAAGAAGTGTGAAAACGTGTTTAATCGCCCAGATTCATCGAATACACCGACATCGGCAGTTCACTCACTTGCTATAAATAACACTTAAACAACGGAGGAAGGTTTTCATTTATTGAGCAACAATAAAGGTTACCTGACACCTGTAGTATATCCAAACAAATCATATTACAAATAAATTATCATGTCGGGTATAATGTGTTCATTGCAGAGAATAATGTAACAAATCGGGTATAATGTGTTCATTTTATAATATAATGTAACATATCGGGTATGTGTTCATTGTATAGTATAATGTAACATATCGGGTATAATGTGTTCATTGTATAGTATAATGTAACATATCGGGTATAATGTGTTCATTGTATAGTATAATGTAACATATCGGGTATAATGTGTTCATTGTATAGTATAATGTAACATATCGGGTATAATGTGTTCATTGTATAGTATAATGTAGCATATCGGGTATAATGTGTTCATGTGTATAATGTAGCATATCGGCTGTTATATGTTTATTGTATAGTATAATGTAACATATAGGGTATAATGTGTTCATTGTATAGTATAATGTAACATATCAGGTATAATGTGTTCATTGTATAGTATAATGTAACATATCGGGTATAAATGTGTTCATTGTATAGTATAATGTAACATATCAGGTATAATGTGTTCATTGTATAGTATAATGTAACATATCGGGTATTATATGTTTATTGTATTGTATAATGTAACAAATAGGGGCTTATGCTATCATTGTATTTTATGATGTAACATGTCAGCCCTTATATGTACATATAATTGTATAAAGTAACATATTTGCGCTACTCGGAACCCAAAATGACTAACTCCTAAAAAGACAAAATTGAGATAAGTCAACGAATGTGAAAATATTAATTTAAAATTCAGGTTATATAAAAAACCGATACAAATTGATATTGTTATAAAATGAACATCGATATAGTTAGACACGTATATTTTGTCTTTGATAAATAATAAACAGTACCAATAAAAAATCAATATGTAAATAACTTATTACTGAAACACATGGTCTTGTTTAGACATAGACTTATCAACTGAAAATGTTTAGAAGGTTTTCAGTTTATTTTCTCTAGAAGTGATTACCATGATCAATCATATCAAATCACAATCCAATTCTTGTTCTGGTTTCTATTCTGTATTGGTCGACAGTTTCTTACAGTAGTCATGTTGCCCTGGAGGAATGTATTTCAACAAATCCACCATGTTCCATTTTATTGCTTTTGTAATAGGACGGAAAACAGCATAGAGTAAAGTTTGTTTAATATTATTCAAAGCAGGGTGTAGACATACACCACACTTTTCAATGTTTATTTTTGAAAAAGGAAATTCATCCCAAAAAAGTGTTCTTGAATTGACTGTATGGTTCTGACCTTTCTATTCAATCCACCTTATTTGTAGGTAGTTTACCAATTCGTCATCAACAGTTTTGTTGTTGTTGTTGTTGTTGTTGTGAGGAGACTTTTAAGGTTATCGTTGACAGAAAATCTTCATGACTCATTTCAACCAACACAAATGGATTTTTGCTTTTACATTACGATGATATGGAACTATTCACCCCGCGACTGGGCGTCAATTATGATGATACGGAATGTTTGTGATATAACTGGTATTTGTAGGTCCGTGGTCGAGCGCCAATTATGATACTACGGTATTATTATTATGTAATAAATACAACTGTTGATGTTGCACATAATTTATTGGAATGATTATATCTTCTTAAACACTTTTATTTAAGATACAAACTATGTACTGTCTGTTTATGTGACTTCTCTCTTTCTGTCGTCGACACACACTCTCTCGACACACGTTCTCTCTATGTATGTCTACTCTATCTATTTCGCCGGCACACACTATATATTCATACGCACACACAGCTTATATGCGACGTGCCCCTTGCCCCTTGAACCTCTCGTGACCAGTGTCAAGACAAACCAATCAAGGGCGTCCCTGCGACAGGTGTTTTGAAGGCTAGCTTCCTATTGGAAATAGGGAGCTGGCTTCTCTTGCTTGTTTAGTAAATACTACGGAGTGGAATTTTGAATATAAAAAATAAGTTTTAATGGTGCAATGCTTCTAGATTATTCCTGAAAAGCGCGTGATTCTCCATGGATGAAATCTTAAAAGGATAATTTACATACGATACTTTAAAGAAAAATACCTTCATCCATGACTTTTTAAATATATGAAAGCGGTCCAAATCAATATCGTTACAACATTGACGTATTATGACAATCTTGCGGGGAATAAAAGGCTTGCATTTTACGAGCTTTTAATTCATTCACTTCAAAGTCCAAGTCATTAGGCAAGTAACTGTGATATGCTAAATTTATCGTAATGTATATATTCTCTCATAATTATTGGCATTGTAATATGCAAGGTGACTGCTGGAGAGGAAGATTGGTGTTGCTCACAAACAGGGAAGGGAACCCATTAGAGGCACAACTCTGTTGATGGCTGCAAGGTGACTGCTGGATAGGAAGAAGGGTGTGGCTCACAAACAGGGAAGGGAACCCATTAGCGGCACAACTCTGTTGACGGCTTTGTTTAAGATAATACATATTTTACTTTTTGTCAGTGGCTAAGACCAGCTACTCGCTCTTTTCCCCAAACAAGGAGGATCACCCCAAGTGACCAAGTACACCAGGGGCTTAGCAAAGACATAGAGTGGTGTATAGTTGGTAAGGGTGCGTAGCAAGCTTCTAAAGTCTAGAATGATCTTTGTGAATCTGTTTATCATGTTTGGAGCGGAAAAGCTCATCCCAATTTTCAAGTGAACGTTGAGGGGCGTAGCTGTCTGGGGCAATAGGTAATAAAGTTCACCATTGACTAATGTAATTAGTAACGTGTAATAAATACTCGCAATCATTTCGGCTATTGATGTCTTACTCCCGTTTAGTTACTTAACCCTTAGAAGCATCGTAAGTTAATATTCGAATGTATTAATAAAACGTCAACGATAGCTACGGTTCAGCAGGGAAAAGTTTGAACGTAACAGAATGGTGTCGTGAACAGGATCCTATGAGTATCATATTAAATTTATGAAATGGTTTGACATAAAACCAGAAGAATAAGAAACACGAAAAAAAGGTGGCATTAACAAACCACATAAAGATCACACAACGGCGCAAAATAGAACGGCACAACCCAAGTCCACTTTGCAGGAACGGGGGAGTGATGTAGGTAACAGAACGGTTGCGGTGCTAGGACTCTGTACAGTGACTTCTCAGTGACAGGACGGATACGTTACTTCGCAGTGACAGGATGGCTACTCGACTTCACAGCAACAAGGCAGCTGGTGACTCGGAACAGTAACTTATTACCGTAATTGGGCGAGTCAAGTTTTTAATTAAAATGACCAACATTCGTTACAGGACTAAGCCGCAGTCTAACGATAAGTGAACTACTTACTTATTTGTACTCAGGTGATTAAGCACGATTCAGCCTGGTATTTTCGGGGGCACTTATGAATCCTTTGGAGAAGGGGAAGATGTCGAGTTTCAACCTAACCAGGTGGATTACTCGGCAGCACAATGCCAGAATCAACTGGAATAAGAACTAGGACATAGAACCAACTAGTTATTACCATGATATAGAAGGGATGTTTGGGGAAGAGGTGGACAAGCGACACTTTAATAAAGTAGACCATTATCTATCATCCAGAGATCTTCCCAGACCACCAGATAAGGACAGACGACGGTCAGTGGAGATAGATGACACAATAAACTTAGGAATAGACCAGAACCCGGAATAACTGGAAGGTATTATCGAGGAGAGGCCCAACAACCAAGTGTGTGTAGATTATAATTGGAGGGAAGACGTAGGTTTGGAGGAAGAAGAGGTCAATCCCCTGAACATTAGTGATCCACGACTGGCAGAGACCAGAACAGAGGAATCATGGAAGTTTAAGGGGGTTAAGGAGAAACAGACAGGTGATGAATTACCGAAGAACGATACAAGTTCTAATGTATAAGTACGCTTAACATCGATGAATGCTATGCTTAATATTTAAATCATAATCTAATCTTGGAGTAATAGTTAGACTAAACACTAGGAACAACTTGGGAACAATTAATTAGTAGACATATAAGGATCTAGAGCAAGGGCTTTGAAACGCCCCCATTTTACTAGACTGTAAAAGGAAGGGAAAACTTGGCAAATAAAACTAAGGTTAGAAAGCATGCAAAAGTTTGAGTATACTAAATGCAAGATCATAAGTCAAAAAAGGTTTTAAAACAATTTATATTTTATTTTAAATTAGAATACAAATAAATAAACAGATATAATGTTGTAACCCAGAAGGGCAACAACAAGAACAGCAAGCAAAATTTTTCTAAACTTTCAATAAGTGAATTATTTTCACAAGGGAGGTAATATTCCTTAATTAGCTAATATAGATTGTAATAAATACATTTTAATAAAGTCACTATCCTATATGAAATAAAAGGTAGTTGCAAATATATAATCTTTAATAGGACTACAAAAAGGTGCAACATACCATAAACTCTTATCTAACAAAACAAAGCATGGCAAAGTATAATTTCAATGACCAATCTGACTTGCCAAACGTATAACTTCAATTAAGTTCTGTTCCAAAGAGACAATGAGTAGAATAAATGGTATGGTAGAGAATATGTTATGTGAATACGACCATAAGATTACTTTTAAATATTTAAGTCCATATTTAACGGGGCTATTGTTAAATTTATCGTAATGTATATATTCTCTGATAATTATTGGCATTGTAATATGCACGGTGACTGCTGGAGAGGAAGATGGATGTTGCTCACAAACAGGGAAGGGAACCCATTATCAGCACAACTCTGTTGACGGCTGCAAGGTGACTGCTGGAGAGGAAGATGGGTGTTGCTCACAAACAGGGAAGGGAACCCATTAGCGGCACAACTCTGTTGACGGCTGCAAGGTGACTGCTGGAGAGGAAGATGGATGTTGCTCACAAACAGGGAAGGGAACCCATTATCAGCACAACTCTGTTGACGGCTGCAAGGTGACTGCTGGAGAGGAAGATGGGTGTTGCTCACAAACAGGGAAGGGAACCCATTATCAGCACAACTCTGTTGACGGCTGCAAGGTGACTGCTGGAGAGGAAGATGGGTGTTGCTCACAAACAGGGAAGGGAACCCATTATCAGCACAACTCTGTTGACGGCTTTGGTTAAGATAAGAAATAGTTTACTCTTTGTCAATGGTGAAGACTAGATCCCCTCCCCCAATCCTTTATTCCAAACAAGGTTTGTCACCCCAAGTGACCAAGGCCATTACACCAGGGGCTTTGATTGCTGTATAGTTGGTAAGTGGGGGTAGCAAGCCTCTAGATTCCAAAATATTCTTTGTGAATCTGTAGACTAATGTAATTATCAACGTGTAATAAATACTCTCGATCATTTGAGTTATTGATAGACTATATTATTTCCCTTTAGGTAATTAACCCTTAAAAGCATTGCAAGCTAATATTCAAATTTATTAATAAAATATCTACGATAGTTAAGGTTTAGCAAGGGAAAGGTTTGAACGTAACAACTATGACTGGACATCAAATACTTCAAATCAATAGTGTTTTCCTTGATGTCGGAGCTTTGGATCAATCTCATCAAAGTCGAAACTGTTTTGATGTTTTATTATGATCCATGTAAGAATCTTAATAGACAATAATATGTTTGTGCTCACCAGAGTGTAGTGTCATATGGTTTCTTCAACAGGTGGACATTTCTTGTGGGCCACTAGACCCTTTGTTTCTGGCCAGACATGCATACCACCCATTGTTGCAATTAAAATCACGACATCTCAAATTGTAAACATACAAATCACGTTCATAGTAAGCAACAGACGTTAAAAGCTTAGAGAAAGCTAAAGCTTTTTATAAATCGATTGTGAACTCATAGTATCATAATTGCATGACCTTTATCTGTTATCATTGATAATCAGGCCATTTGAGCCTTTCTTTAGTGCAGTTCTTTTTCAATGCTTGGTTTTTTCTTCTCTCCATCATTAGCATGTTCTATTACAATTGTGAGATGATCACAAGCTTGACACGTGTCTTTGTCTGGAGGCAAATTAAATGTTGACGAGAAAACATTATTGTATATTTTCTCTTTAACTGGATTTTTATGTTCACCTTTGCACTGTAAGACATACATATGGTTTATTATTTAATACTTATATCATAATTTAATTATTTTTGACTCGCATTGTGGGCCCTAGTGTAGTGACTACTTTATGCGGAAGTAGAAATTATGTGCTTTTCTATGTCAGAAATGACAATTTAGTTTCCTTAAGTGCTGTGACCTCACCTATCAACCACAGTGAAAACATCGTCTTTAGAACGGGCAAGCCCGAACTACGCCATTAATAATTAAGGGATTTAAAAATGTTCACTTAACCTGGACCCGAATTGCACCAAGTCTAATTCAGGTAAACGAGGGGGGACGCAAACAAGCTCTCGCCACTTCTTGTCTTCCCTTCCTCAGATATAGGAATGTAAAAACGCTCTAAGAGCCCCCAACAAGATCTGTATTAGTTTTTCTGAAATAAGTCTGGCCAGTATTAACAAATTATCTCGGCAACGGTAACTGTACAGATGTGTAATTGTTTTATTTGTGTTCGGGCTTTGTGTGGACTGTGATATTAGCGATAATTATTGATATAGAAAGGATTTATAGTGAAAGAGGGAAAGATCTGATTGTCTATTATTTTTGACTTGATTATTATACTTTTCACTGTTGATTTTTTTTTGCATTGCGTTTTACTACCTGTTTGAGTTATACCTTTATGCGCTAATTATATAGTGGGCTTTGGGATGAGATAGGTTGAATGTAGAGAAAGGGAATCCGAATTTGCCTGGAGGAAGAGTAGAAAACCATTTAGGAAAAACCACCTTCAGTTCACTCGACCAGGATTCGAACCCCAACTACCCAATCATTGTCTTAAGTAATTTGGTTCAAAGTGTATATCTGGGGAGTTTTTTAAATGATGAACAGGATTGTATAATTGATCTTTAAAAAAATTGAGTTCTGGGCAGTTTACTAATGACTAATTTTAAAAGAATTTGAAATTTCTAAAAGATAGCTTTAACAATTTTGATTAAAACATACATATTGGGTATATTTAAGATGACAATTAATACTGTATACTTGGTTTTGTGGACAAAGTCCTTTTAAGGGTAGTTTTAACGATTTTGCCAATAGATAGAAGTGAAGTATGTGACCCTCAAAAATCCTTTGTATGATAGGTTTTTATGTTTGACTTATTTTATTATTATTATATTATAATTTAGCTTACATTTAGCTATTATTGACAATGTTTTTAATATGGAAATTTTACTGTGATGTTATAATGTTAGATTTTGTTTTATATTGTTAAATATAGTTAATTAAATAATATTTTTTAACTTGTGTCCTTCTTACCGCCAGCCAAAGCATTAATATTGGTTTACGCTCACAGTTGGCGCAATTCGAGTCCGGTCTTGGGAAGGGGGGTATTGGCGCAATTCGGGTCCGGTCTGTGGTGGCACTTTTAAGCTCTTGGCGCAATTCGGGTCCAAGCTAGGTGGTTTGGCGCAATTCGGGAAAGCCCTTTAGAAGACCTATGTATCTATCCTACTATCACTCACTTGAAAGATATCTCTAAAGTGTTTTTTGCAAACGCATAAGTAGACCCGTCGTGAGTGAAGTCAGCCCCCGGAGCAGTCTTGAAAGAAGCGCCCCTCCACTCACACCATCTCGTATCCACACCATAATTCCAAGGCTCATTGCTATGGAAAAAATATCAAGTGACACTTCCTTTAATGTGCAGACAGACACCAATCAAAAACACTTTTTAAACCATCCAAAGTTATGTTTCACCCTTTTTAACTATGCTTTTAGCTCAAATAGTCGTAATTATTTATAGCACATACATGTCACCTAACATCATGTCTGATAGGCCCAGCCCAGTTCATTTCACTTTTTATTGTTGAATAACAGGTTTGAATAAATATATTTGAGTATGAATATGGTATTTTATTCACACAACTCGACAAAACAAAATAGCATATCATAAATTGATGTAGTTGTGAAATGATCAGAATATTACTGCGAATTTATAAATCATAATTAATACGGTAAGAATGTCTAAATGGAAAAAAAAATAATTACATGTAAAATTGCGAACAACAATAAATGTAATTTCTTATAGGTCTAATGGAAGTTTTAGGTCCTTCGCTTTTGCAAAGGATGATGACTTCTAGAAAGTCCAACTTTCTGGCTTCTTCAATTTCTTTGGAGAGTATCGCAAGTGCGACGAGCTGTTATTGTGTCATAGTCGAACAAAGATCAGTTTTAATAATCTTCAACTTGCTGAAGCTTCCCTCAACACTAGCAAACATTACCAGGATCGTCAATAGGATACGAAGAGCGATCCAGAGATTGGTGAAGAGGTCCTTCCGATCGGTTTTATTGATTTGTCTCAGAACCTGGATAGGAGTTAATCTATTCATCATTTTCTCATCAAGAATTGATTCGACATGAAACAACTCGTTAAACAATTATTTTGCATCGATATAGGATTTGTCTTCATTTGTGAGATGAACCTGCGCCCAAGCCACAAGCAGCAATCTCGCTATATAGCAAATTAGTGAGCCTGTGGATTCTTTGGCGATGCTGTAACCATTGAAGCTTTCTTCAATTGATATATACTCCACCAACATCTTTGTCTTCGTGGACGTAGCGAATGATCAGTGATTATTGCTCTTTGTGACTTATGTGCAGTCGATAATAACTGAAAAGTATTTTGAGCATTTCATTCTCTCAGGTATAGTTTGTTTCACTTGTTTTGCCAAAAGACAGATGAGCTCTTTGAATAGACCATCCCAGCATGTGAACGCTATGTTCACGATTCCCTATCTGTCGAAGATGTTCCATCATCACGGTATCGAACTTTCCCAAGAGTTCTACTAAACCAAGGAAGCTGCTATTGTTCTTTGTAAATAGCTTTGATGATGTATTACGAAACGCAATATTGTGTTCAGCTAAATACAACATTATTGTAACTATTCGCCTTAAAATCTCTTGCCAGTGTTCCGCTTTCGACCGAACTTGAGCCATCAGCTCTTGATCTATTGATGACTTTCCTTTAAGTTGTGTTTCTGCCTCAACACATTACATCATAAATAGTTAAAAATTGTCTGGAAAAGTTTTTTATGAGCAAAGGTGATCTCCAATGTGTTTCCAATCACTGTTTCCAGATTGTTGCCCACATAAAAATTTTGAGAGTGGATCAAAAAGACAACAGCAAAAACAAAATTCTGAATCAGTAGTTGGTAAATAAACTAACTATTGCCTTCGTCTCTTTTCACCCTTTCCTGCACGTCGATATTGATAATAATTTGAAAAATTTAGTTTTTGAGAATTTAGAGGATATTGGTCATCCGATTTCAAGAACATAATAGGTCCTTTAACCCTAGAACACTAGGATTGGTGAAGGTTCACCCAGGGAAACTTTGAATGTCTAACGTACTTTGGCTGCACTTCCAACCAACTTGTCACTCAAGGTAGTTTCCTACAATCCATTGATGGGTGAAACTGTGTTATGAGCTCATCTGCGCCAGATTTTTCTTTCTTTTATGAGTGGTATTGGGTGAAAATCTACCCATCCTAATTATATTGATAATTTTTTAAATATTTCTAAGTGAATAAAAATATTTCTTTTCTACACAGTGGGTGGGTGTATTTTATTTATTTAATGAGTTTTGATCGAAATTTTACTTTAATTTCTTGGTTTATTCTTTCATTTCATACGAAAAGTAGACAAAATATCTTCAAAATTTAGTCATGCTGAAATTTTGAGTACATTGTTCAAATAGGAGCAAAATCTAGAGAGTGAGGATCCAAATGAAGAAGAGCCCACAGCTAAGTGTCATTCTGCTGAAAGCTGCAGATAATAAACTGATTGACTCTTTTTCAAGTGTGCTTATAACACCTTAAAATGGAGAGTTTCATTATAAAATGCAAAGAAGACAATGTTACGTGGTGTGCATTCTGATCAAACGAGGAAAGTACTATAAAAAGAATAGACGACTACTGGTCCAAAAAGGAGGAGCATTTATACCCTAACGTTTAGCACTATTAGTCAGCGGGGTCTTGGCTACACTATTTAAAAAGTAGTAAATGAATCAAGCAGACAGATGATAATGATGTCTCCGGAAACATACACCATTTCGAGAAACAACATCAGAAAGTGACAATGGAAAACAATCTAGTGGTATCCGACATGGACAAATAAATGGAAAAGGCCCTCGCTTCAAAACTAGACGACAAGTCTAAGTGAAATTTATACAAAAAAGTGCTACAGTGCTAGTTACACTTCAGTAGACCACCATCTCCAACTGAAATCTCTAGCACAACCTACGAATAGGCCGTATTACTGATCCCTGCGGTACGCAGTACTGTACTTATCCAGGTACTTAAAAAAGACGAACATTTACTCGATCATATTATTTCCAGGATGGTAACAAATGGGATGCCAACGGAAAGGTGAAAATTTTCGACACGCCTTTCCGAGGATCCAATTTTATGGATAAGTCAATGATCTGGTCAGAGCAAAACGACACAGTGAGCCAATTGGTTTTCGAAAGTTTCTCATGGCGGTCCAAAAAATAATATCCTAAAATAATAAATTGTCAGCCCGAAACGCTTGTCGTCTATTAGAAATACAACACCCGTACCTAAACTACTGGCACCATCGCAATAATTATTATAGACAGTAAGATTCTTCTCTCTTTCACTATAAATACAACACCCGTACCTAAACTACCGGCACCATCGCAATAATTATTATAGACAATCAGATTCTTCCCTCTTTCACTATAAATCCTTTCTATATCAATAATTATCGCTAATATCACAGTCCACACAAAACCCGAACACAAATAAAAAAATTACACATCTGGACTGTTACCGATGCCGAGATAATTTGTTAATACTGGCCATACTTATGTCAGAAAAGCTAATACAGATCTTGTTGGGGGCCCTTAGGGCGTTCTTACATTTCTCTATCTAAGGAAGGGCAGACAAGACGTGGCAAGAGCTTGTTAAGGGTTAAGTGAACATTTTTAAATCCCTTAATTATTAATGGCGCAGTTCGGGCTTGCCCGACAATTTAGGACAAGTTTATAAAAAGTAACTAATTCACTAAAATATATCAAGAGCTGGGTAAAGACTTACTGAATGAAACGCAGTAATTTATATGCGCTATTAAAATATTAATAAGGTAAATAACTAATTTATTAAATACTTGCTATTTTTCCTGTTCTGATCATCCTGCATACTCCAGCCTCTGACAATGGGGGAGGTGGGAGTGGAGGGGGGAACTGAGGATCTCCTGTTTTGAGTTGATAAACCCACCATCATCGCAATATTTTTTCATGAAGTAAATTCTGTTATAAACTACGCATATTATTTTAGTGTTTTTGTTTTAAGAATATAATCTATAAAATGTTAAAATTATTATTGTAATTTATTTAATGCATCATAGGTAGAGAATTTTTGAATCATGTCAACATGAATAATGATAACATTATCGAATTATTTATTTTATTTATTTCCAAGTATACTTTTTCTTGAGCTTAATTTATCAACCTGATCTTGTTGATGAGGTCAGCCCATTGTTGTCAACCGCAGGGAGTCGAACATACATTTTTATCGGTTCTGGCTCCGGTTCCGATTCCCCAAACAAACATTTAAAGGTTCTGGTTCTGGTTCCGGTTCCGATTAGAAGACAATAAAGGTTCCAGTTATTTTCGGTTCCTGACAGTGTTCCGGTTCTGGTTCCAGTTCTTTAATTTTAAAAAATCTTTTAGCACAGCGTCTTTCTATCAATTCGGGATAAGTCACTGTACTAGATTCGATAATGGAGAGCGGAGAACCACTTTGGAAATAACACTCTGGATCAAAAGTATTGCTTGAATAAACAAAATATTATAACATAGGTACCTTAATAATAATAGTGCATCCTTTTAATTTGCATCTTTATCTGCCACCGTCAATCTCAGAGTCAAAAAACTTCCGAAGTGAGTTTTCTTTAATGTACCCCATCAATAATATTATTTAAATCACTTACTAACAACAAAAATAATCACCTCCACACTGTACACAAGGAACACATTCACTGATCTACTTCCTAATTTAAACAAGAGTGAAAGAATTTAAAGTTTGCATTTTTCCACCCTCTAATATAAGCTGTTGAACCAACCTCCAGATTATCAGTTTTCACTTCCAGGAAGTACTAAGTACAATAGACTTACACTGCTTGTACAAAGAGATGGTTTCTTATTTTCAGTATTTAAACTTATAAGGAATGTGGTATTATCTGCTGTCCATCATAGCTAAATAAATCTTCTTAAACCCCTAGTTTAAACATTAAAGTGAGAAAACAGTAAACAATATGACAGTCACGACATTCCTCTGGAATCTAACATTAGTGTGTATTGCTAAAGGCTCGTTAACTCTTTTCTAATAATCTTAGAAAAGAGGTTTCAAACAAAGTAGTAGACTAAATTATATCAAGCCCTTTCAGAAATTACTGAGAACGGGGAAAAAACAACATTTCAAAATTAAACTAAGCTTAGGAAAGAAAAAAAATATGTGTGCAATATTTCAAAAATATATACAATTCTGTAAAATTAGGAACCTTTAATAACCTTTGATAACCTTATGGACATAAAATTATTTAATGGTCCTGATTCCAATTCCGGTTCTTCAGAATAGTGTTTTTAGGGTTCCGGTTCCAATTCCGATTCCTTAAAAATAAATATTAATTTCTGTTATCGGTTCCAGTTACTGTTCCGGTTTTATTCCTTGGTCAACCGTCCAGCAGTCCTAGGTGTAGTATGTTCTATCTACTTGCTCTTTTCAGCACAGGACAACAATTGCAGGGGGGACCAGAGGGAGATTGAAATGACAGTCAAAGAAAACAGTTTGAGAGGTGATAAATAAATTAATGATGATAATTTATAAGTTTATTTTCGTCTCTAATTATTACAAGATAATACGTTGAAACTGTTGACACAAGAACACACTGACATTTGAGACACGAACCATTGTTTGTTTGCAAAGTATACAAACCACTTGTACAACAAGGACGTACCATTACACTGCCATGAGCTATTAACACCAACAAAATCATAAATAAACAATTTAGTGATCACTATAAAAATATATAAACAAGTAAAGCATGTACGGATGTATCAAACGATATAATGACCCTGTCGGGAAGCCTATTCATGATTAGGAAATCCCTACATACGAATAAATAACACTGCAAAAGACTCCCGCAAAAGACACACAAACAGCCACGACAAAACAGTGGGAAGGCTTAGGAACACACGTTTCAACGGTTGCAAGAATATAGCCCTTAAGGTCACCGGGCACTCTATAAACGCTGTCACAAGGAAATAAAACCCCCATAATTAATGTAATAAACGAGACAACGCTAAACCTAACAAGAATAAACGATGACAGAGCCATGATCAAATTACCTCAACTGTCACTCACCTGATATCCCCGTATATTTATGTTCACACTTTGTAAAATAAAATCAGCTTGTAAGCTCTAAAGAGCTTCAAACAGATCTTCGGAGCTTGCTAGAGTTTACTAAAGCTCAGTGATATAAATTTCACAGCATGGTTATTCCCAGGGCCTGGATTTTGATGAAATGTCATCTTTTTTTGGGTCCATCAAAGACAATGCTCATTTGTACATACACTCTGTTCACGAGTCACTGGTTATAGAAATGTATATTTTATAGGTCATTTTTCTTGTTTAATAAGTCATTTCTAAGCATTCTTTTGGAAAGGCAATATAAAATTGTTTGAAAATTACTTTTTAAACGGTTATATATATGAATTATCGGTGCTTTGATAAAGCATGAATATTCAAACATCAGATGTTTTACCACACACTTATTGACTGAAGAAGATAATGTATGAGTCCAATTGAACTTTGGTTTGTGACCCCTTTACCTGCGTACTTATAAAATCCACATTCCTGGTGAGTCACTCACTATACCATGTCTGGAAAGGGCTGTAGTGGGATGGGGAGCTATTGCTTTTAAATCATGTATTCCAATGTTAAGTAGAACACATGATTTTGGCTGTCAAAAGATTCTAAATACATTGTTTTATTCATGTAATATTACTTTATTCTACATTCACGTACAAGACATACAGTACCGGCCTAGTCACCGCTCCAAGGCCAGAGCTCACACTGGTTGTCTGCTGGAATGTACCACCAACCCTTCTGTCTTGATGAACACTAGGGGAGAGAGTATTGTCCCGTTATAACGTTCCCCCCCTACCTGCTTGTTAGCAGTCAGCACTTGTCACTACACTATTCCCTCCCTTATTCAAA
>CABFWO010006972.1:0-29231 GCA_902155825.1 Timema genevievae
TAACTGTGAATGTGCTGAATTCGTTATTTGGTAAAATAACCAGTGAATGTATGGAATCACCGAAAGCGATGGTTTATTTAACAAATAATAATATTTATCTAAATTTACCAGTGTTTGTATAAATTTCCCAATGCAGTTTGGTGAAAGTATTAAACATGACCTGTATTATCTACATTTACTGGTGATTTTATAAAATATCTAGTTTAAGTGGATAAAAATATAGAACACAAATCCAAACTAATCTAAACTAACCTTGTATAACCTAACCTAAGCTAAATAAACTAGTCAAAACTTGCCTAAACTAACCTAGCCAAACCTAATCTTGACGTAACATAAATATTCACTGGTGGTTGATGGTAATTTGGTAAAATGTTCGGCGAGTATTTGAAATAGTAAATACATTTATTTACATACTCCAAGTGAACCAGTGGCTTTGTAGAATCACCGGTGACTTTACAAACTCATCACATTCACAGTAGCATATATATTATAGCACAGAAAGTGAACATTACTAATGCGTTTTAATATGTGATACATTTTGACCAACATTGCTACACAGAGATAGTCACTACCTAGGGTACTGCCAGACGGCTCGTTATTAGGTAACAGTTTTGTACTAGCAATTAGGATATTTGGTAATGAAGCGCAACTCCACACAATTTGAATCACAGTTTTGTATTATTTATGAGAGTTTTTGAACGCGCTTGCCTAAGATCGTCATTTAGTACAAGTCTTGGCGTGACTTTAATTTTATCTGTTAAAATTATCAACCAAGAGGTCTGTACCATACACTCCAAAAAATGAGAAAGCTGTAATTCTGTATCTTGTACGTGAATATAAAAATAGATTGAAAACAATAAAACCTGACCCATCATTGAGTTCTGAGGAAAAAGAAGCTCGGAAGAAAACAACAGAAGAATCCAACTCCAACTACAATGTTTCCAGACGTTTTAAAACCCAGCTAGAAAGATAAACGATTATTTAAACTGCACATTTAATCAAATTATAGTAATTACTATCGGTCAAGGAAAGCGTAACCAAACAAGGGTTTGGTATCGTCTCGGTCATAAGCACTAGTAACCAGCCGCGGTACCAAAACCGCGAAAACGCTTTGGTCGTAAGCAGCGATACCATGTCAAATGCGAAAGCACGCCTAATGGTATTGATTTTAGACGTGTCATTATATAAAATATATAAAGAAAACGCTTTAATTCCACTGAGCACACCGTGAAAAACGATTTAGCTGTTTTTATTAGTTCTAAATCGACCATTTGTTTGTGACCAGGATTATTGTTTCAAAAATTGCGGAAATTATAAAGTACTTATTAAATAATCAAATAGCTAAAGCTATTATTTATGCTTTTAGTGAGGATTACTTCATCTAGATATCATGTTCTGAAAATTGAAAAATGACACCTGAACACGGGAACCGAACTCGGAACCTTTGGCTTAGTACGCCAATGCTCTAAACACTGAACTATCCAGGATTCGTCCCGTACTCAAGGTCATTCTTCATTCATATTTTAAGGCAGAGCCTATGATGGACGTGCGGAAATCGTCGGTTACAAGTGTGTGATTATATTAATATCACGAGCTATCAGATAACGCAGCCATCTTGTCTAAAACCAATAATTTTTATGTAAATAATCAATTTTCAACGTCTAATAATTTGATCCATCCCGCCAGATATAGTTAAAAACGATTATATTTGAGTGTTTGTAAGCGTAGGCTACAACTATTATAGTTATAAGTACATTCAATTTAGTGAACAATTACAGTAAAAACATAGGAATTGAACCGGGAACATTTGACCTTGTGAGCCAGTTCTTTATATTATATTGATTCATATAAAACCCTGATGAGTTCTTCTATAGGCCCTTTTTAAATAGGCTACTGACCTATATGAGTTATATCTGTTGAGATAAAATACCATACGAGTACAGTATATATGACATAATAATAGCCTGGATTGTATGAGCTCAATTTATAATATTTGATAAATAATAATTTATTCAGCTAAAAACATATTTCTTTCTCTATTAATAATTTTCTATATTTAACTTGAGAGACCCAAATAAAATAATATTTAACCCAAATGATTGCATATTTGGAGATTGCTGGTCAAAGGTATTATCCATATCATATTTAACCTATTGCCGTTTACAGACAGGTCTAAGTTTAAATCTCATCAGGATACTCTGTTGGTTTTACAAGAAATAGAAACACATAACTTACAAAATTAAGATTTGGTAATAATTAACACAACATGCCAAACAATGAAAAGCGATTGTGTAGTCTCCTTAGTATGTTTATTACAGGTATTTCTAATTTTTATCCACATCGGGCGGTGGGCGCGTGATATAATTGTCAAGCTCTTTCAGTTTGGTTTGCGGATGACAGGTAGGTCGTGGTTCGAACCTCCGGTGGGTGTATCAAATGTGAGGCTGTTCTTTTAATGGTTTCTCAATCTCCCTTCTCCCAAATGGGGGTACATTTCTTTGAAATGTTACCACTTTATTTATCTCATTAGTCAGTGTATAGTCCAGATGCATAATACGCCGCAGTGTAAAATAAAAACAAAAATAACAATTAAACCAAGAAAGTCAGAATTCAAAGGGTATTTAAAATAAAAATCATCAATTCTAGCCTGGACAGTGAATGAAGAACCCTTTCATAGAAAAACACAGAGCCAGATGTCCCGGGATCGATCCCCTCCGCTTTCAGAATTTATCTGTGAAGCAGTTGGTCTGGAACGGACTCAACTCAGCCCTGTGAGGACAATTGAGGAGCCACTTGAATAAATAAGTAGCAGCTCTGGTCTAGAAAACTGAAATTAATGGCTGGCTGGCTCGCTGTGCTGACCACATGACACCTTCTATCCACAAATGTTGACACTCTTATCATTGCAAACGGCGGCTGCTCGGTTGGTATAGATCACTTGCGAGCTCACGCCATGGAGTTTTTTTTACTTCCATTTTATCAACTTATCATCAACTTGTCATATATCTAATATAGTTATTAGTAAGGCTACAAATGTCTGGAATAGCAATGAGCTCTTGAATAAATATTAAACACTTCTCGAGAACGAGTCTACAGTTGCTAATGCTAGTACCTATTTTGTCCAACCCAGCGGTTCTCAAACCCTGGTCCGCGGTCGGAACCATTGGGAATAAATACATATTTTGTGAAAGAGCTATCGTTTATAGCTTAATAAAGAAGTAAGAGTGGGAAATTATCCACCCTCAGTACATCCAGCCGGGATTAGAGTCTAGACCTCACCGTCACCGACAAACCAGACTAGACGAGCTTGATGTTTAGTTCATGTATCTAGCGATGAGAGTTGAATACTATTCCTGATAAGTGTGTCTAACTTAGAAATCCCATGAATGCTCTACATCCAATTATTTGGCAACTGATTATTTAATTACTAATTACGTCTTTCATACGAAAAAAAAAAACTGCTGAAATTTTAAAAGGGAACATTCTTCATTTATTTAATAACCTTTGAATACACGAACGAGATCCACCATGGAGTAAAGCAGAATGAAGTCATGTCTTCCGCTTCGGTGGTTGAATGATCCAGGCCAGGGCATCAATCTCGAATTACACTAGACTGCCAATGTTGGGGAGATGGGGCTTCGAATTCCAGTTGGGTGTAATGAGGGTGGTTTTCTTAATAGTTTTCCACTCTCCTGCAAATCTTGGTACTTTTCCTCTAAATTTTACCTTCCTTATCCCTAGAAAATTAGCGTAATTAGTACATGTGGGTATAAACTGAATGGGTAGTAAGACTCGATAGCAAAAAAGGTATTTGCGTAGGTTGTTGTAATACTAGAAAAATATAAACACAAACTTAGCCCATATTATTTAAAACTGAAAGAACATTTTGGTTTCAACTCGAGCAAAACTTATCAATAGCTGTAATATGAGTGGTCTGTCAAAGAGACCGTAGGCTCCTTTTCCCTTCTCCCCTTCCCTGTTGATAACTGTTTGGGACTGTCCCTCCTCCTCCCTTCATCTTTACCCATGATAGATGTGCGCTCGGTCAACCAGCACTCGGTAGCAGCATTAGCTGGGCCCAATCTAGATTCTAATTTAACTAATACCTTAAGTTTTTATGTTGTGATCATAGGATTTTATCACGAAATCTTTATCTCACAGCTAATAGCTAGGACCCTATGGTTTTAATTTTTTCTAGTTCACCATATTTCTTAGGTAAAATGAAGATGCTTTTTTGACAATTTACTTTTTTTCTCGTTGCTGGAATAAAAAAACAAAAAATAAAACCATAATATCCAAGAGACACTTTTAAATCTGTTGGATCGTTTTTTTCTTCCACAAACTCCTATTAATTGCTGATAAGTTAGTTCAATAAAACACACATGTTTCGGTATATCTTTCGAGTACTATGGTGGCCTCTTAAGGGGGAGGTGATATTGACTACTTGTGTGGGTTCATGATTGACGTTAAACTTGGCTTTTAAATAAGTTTATTAATACTACTATATCTATTAAAAATGTAATGTTAGAAGGGAAATTATAATGAAACAACTAAGATAATGAAACAACTTAAAGAAAAATAGTAAGCGTGTGAAAAAACGAGGTGTTATGAGGTTTACCCAATGGCCTGCCTGACTCCTAGGTGGTCCCTACACGGTCGCCGAACCGGGTTCCCTGGGCTCGAGTGGCAGCACCGAAATTGGTACTTGATGAACCCAACGTTTTAGCCCGCGTAGCCACAAATCGGGCAGAGTGACTCCTAGCCTGCGATGTTGTGTAGTCAACTTCGATGGGCTGAATCCCCCTGATTTTAACTGGGCCTCCGGCCTGGTTTCTCGCTAAGGAATGCTGACAACACTTTTGTGGTCAACTCCTATAGTTTATTTATTTATAGAATAATCATAACAACCTCGCAAATTTCCTTTTGTCATTCGCGACTCATAGCATACGATATTACACAAAAACGCCTTCCAAATGAGGCTGTGTGGTTGCACAGCGTAAATTTTTAAAAATCGTAATAGAAATAAAATGTGAACGTAGCAAGATACAATCAAAAACATTAAAATACAAAGAATGAAATAAGATACAAAACCCAAAATTGCAATTAAAATACTCAATTGCAATAAAAAGTAAAAATGCAATACAAGCTATCAATAAGAGACTAATTAAAACAAATGTAGTTAGCAAAATAGAAAAATAAATAAATACTATACAATACTGAACAGAATTTGTCGCTCTTTAACCCAAACATAATATGGAAGTAAACTCTATTACAATTAGTGCATTGTTCACCAAGCATAGAATATTGAAATTAACTTAAGTTATGGTTCAGCCATATCTAGATATCATATTGAGTAAATTTGTAAAATAACACCAAGACACGAAGATAAACCCCGAAACCTTTGACTTGGTGCGCTAAGCCAAAAGTTTTGGGTTTGATTACCGTGTCCAGATATCATTTTTCAAAAATTGACTCAATAAACTAAACATAATAGGCAAAGAAATAAATTTGTTCTTAATAGAAATGTAGAAGTTGTGGAGATATGACCAAAATTAAAAATTAAAGATATTATTTGTTAAAATAAAGTACCCTCTAAGTTATTTTCCCGGAAAAGTTGGCTAAGCTATTCTATTTATATTGTTATAGTCCGCAAATAAATGAATTTTAATCAAAATCGATGAAGCCAATTTTGAAAAAATCTTTTCTTGCCTGTTTTCCTTAAATTAATTAACTCCAAGCTATTTTCTCGGGAAAATGAAATGCGCCATCATATATACATATAATATTATTAAACTCCACCTAGATATGAATTTTATTTAAAATCGTTAAAGCCGAATTTGAAATTATATATTTTTTGTCTGTATTTATTTAAGTAAACTTCCCTTAATTTTAGAGGTAGATTTCTAGCTCCAAAAACTTTTTTCTGAGAGTAGGACCTTATGAAAACCCTATATATCAAGTTTCAGCCCAATTGATAAGATACTTACGTCTCTAGGCTCAGTAACAAACATACACACACTTCACAGACAGATGGTATTGCAAAAAACAATATTTCGGGTTCAGGGAGTCATGGAATGTCTACATTCATCAAAATCTCAAATAAGATTTTTTTTTACGATCACAATACTTTCTATTCCAGAGGTGTCGTGAGAAAGTAGTAATTATTATCGATGGAGGTACAATTTCCCCGGTGCCCGAGCTGGCTCTAGGCAGACCTATCTACTGTCTATATCAGGATGTGACTCTGAACTATTCGTCAAATACTAATGCTATTACTGTATATAATAGTGGCACTATGATAGGGCCCATGTCTATTATGTGATTGACTTGTACTAACTTGAGGTACAGCATATTGAGCTTAGTCTGGTTTCCAGCAGTCTAGAGGAAGGCTCGTTCGCAGGGTGGTCTCCACGAGTAGTAAAACAACCTCCCTTGCCTTCCTTTTATTCTCCTATTTTGTTTTGTTGTCCATCGGTAATATCCACGTCGGCCATGGCCACGTCCGTTTTGTTTAACCATTTTTCCAAAAGAGTTTTCTTAGGTTTGGAAATGATTATGTTTTAAGAATTCACTTTTCACACTCATACAAATGAATAATTAGATAAACGTAAACCATCCTGACCAACGCATCAAGCTAAAACGCAGACAAAAACAATAAAACTGAACTGACAGGAGTAACAGCAACTAGTGTAATGGTGGATGACGGAGGGTAGAAGCAGGAAACAGACTTACTGATGGGGGTGGTAAGGCGTGTGCGTGCTGGTCAGAATCCCGAGAACACCCGGTTAGAGTCGAAGTAAGCCGAATATGCTTCTCTGTTGCTTCAATCGGCCTAAAGACAGGATCTCAAGCCTGCAGTGCTTGTTTTTTTAAATCCCTCCAAAGTTTCTTTCTTTTTTTTACTACTGGCTACTAGTGGGGGTGCCCCCATTGCGCACGCCTATGAGATGCGGTCAGAAACACGAAGAGTCTACATATCATGTTAAATATTGGACTTGTTTCAAATGTAAAAAAAAAGGTCACATTGCTAAATTATGTTCAGAAAATAAACATAAGAAGAAAGTATTTTTAATGAAAGTGATAATCAAACAGGAAGTTTGGATAGTGAAGCAGTTTACGTTGGTGTGGTAGAAAAATTAGGCTTGAATAAGTTAAGTGTGTTGCAATGCCATAATGTGGGATCGCTATGTGTAACAATGCCAGTTGTAAATCAAAAGTTAAAAATGGAGGTAAATAAAGGGACTGCAATACTGTATGCTTGGTGAATACTTACAAAGAATACTTTTAAACATTAAATTGACAGGATGTTCATTTAAGTTAAAATCAGCATCAGGCAAAGACATTAAAGTGTCAGGTCAAATATTTGTAAAAGTGCTGGGCTACAAACAAAATTTGCCAATGGTAGTTTGTAGATCTAAGTTTGAGTACCCGATGTTAGGTAGAAACTGGTTAGATATCATTAATCCAAAATGAAGAGATGTTTTAGTAATAAATGAAGTAAATCAAATTGCCATTCAGGAGTTGAACAAATTCGGACAAAATACGTGGAAGGGAAATTTAAATCTGTGTTTGACGTAGAGACTAAACAGGCCTGTAAATATTTTAAAGTTAGTTTGATATTGAAAGATGATCATTGTCCCGTGTTTATTAAAGTTTATGAAGTTCCTTATGCTATGCGGGTAGAAGTAGGTGGAGAATTGGGTGAATTTTTTAAAAAAAGTTGTAATTTAACCTATTAAGAATGGGCCTCACCATTAGTTGGAGTGCCTAAAAAAGATAAAGGTTTGAGATTGTGTGTTGCTCAGTGGCAGCTTGTGACTTTTTTTTCCATAGGAGGGCACAAAATTGAAAATAGTTAATAAAAATATAAACTCAACTCTTATTTATTATATTTTGTAATGGAAGGCCATCATCCTTTCCTTTATATTTGAGAATACCTCAATAACTTTGCTGTCGAAATCAGAAATTGAATTAATAAATTTATTTTCGACGGATAGAACAGCTAAAGCATTTAGTCTGTTTCCTTCATTGTACTCCTCAAGAAAGTCTTAATCCATTTTAAGGTAGAAAAACACCTTTCACATTCACTTGTTGACATTGGTGTAGTGCAAATAATGTCAAATAGTTTGAAACTTTCAGAAAAAATCTCACTCAGGTTATTTTGTGAAATAAACACTAATAAATATGATACACTATCAACTTCACACATATAATCACGATTGTAAATTACATTCAATTCACTCCTTAATTGTATGGCGTTTAACATGGAATAAGATGCAACAGTTAAATACATGTTGATGAAAAAATGTTTGATAGTTAAAAAAAAGAAGTGAATTTGACAATTTTGCTGCACTAGGTAACTTTTAAAATCAGATCCATCTTTAATTTGGGTTAGAACAGTGTCACAAACTACTTTTGCAGCGGTATTTCTATTATATCCATCAGTAGATGAAGTTTTCTTTCTTCGTGTGACGGAATATTTAATTTAGTTTGAAGTTCTTCTAATATGACCTTGGATAAAACTTGTGCTGTATATTCAGAGGGTTTAATAAAAGACCAAAATCATTCACAAATTTGCCCATCAAAAACGTATCTAATTAATTACCATTTGTTGTGATTGGAAAAATCAGTAGTCTCATCACCTTCGACTGCACTAAATTTGTTGAATTTATCTGGGTCTTTACTACTGTTTGATAAACTTGAAACATTGAATCCAAAAGCTCATTTTGGATGGCTTTGGAGGTACCTTTAAATACATTAGATTCTTTCAAATGTAATGCAAGAGCAGAGTCTAACTTGGCTGCAAAATCAATTAAACCTAAGTAAATACCACGATTATCAGAAGTAACCCTCTCATCATGACCAGGTAAAGCTAATTCAAAAGTACCACAGAACTGAATACACATTATTAAGCGACGTAATACGTATTTGTTGTTGTCAAAGTTTTCATTGTGATTTTGTTTTTGTTGAGCATATACACTACTTGATTGTTCCCGAATATCTATTTTGCCCAACATGTTGTAGTCCACTGCTGCATTTAAATGATTTAATGATAGCTCATGCTTATTAGCTTTTTCTAATAAATGTTTTCAATCAGAAAAACCACCTTTAATCCATGTAGAAGATTGTTCCTTTGAAAGCAAACAAAAAAAAAATATGTTAGTCATTTCACACCCGCACATCCACTTACATTTATCATAAATGTTTTTATTAAAATGTCTATGATAGGTACGTGATTTATTCGAGGAAGAACAGTTTATATTTAAAATTGGCATTGGCCTGCATTTATTCTTAATTAAAAGCTTTTCATCAAAACTAATGTTATTAATTATTATGATTAATGTACTACACAGAATTAATATTGGAATTCATTTTTTAAACACTAGGTCGGTATATGTCAGAGGAGCGAGGATGCTGTACCAGGACTTAGAGGAGAGGAGGTTCAAACCATCAGTTGTACATCAGCATTTGCAGAGAGGAGCTGTGTAGAACAAAGGTAGGAATTCTTAGACACATTTATCATGGCTTTAGTTGAAGTTATGGGGGAGAAGGTTGACCTACAAACTGCTATTAACAAACTAGACGGGGAGCTGGGTAGGGTAAACACAGAGAACGCTAGGCTAAAAGTGGCTCAGAAGAATAAGTGTGAAAATGAACCAATACCAGCGGTAAGGAATTTAATATTAATGCCGACTATTCCAGTGTTTGATGGGAGAGTAGAAGACAACATCTTAATGTTTTTCGAGAAGATAGCTCAAGCATCAATATTATCTGGATGGATTTTTTTCTACCCTCGTAGTTTATGTGGTTTTTCGTGGTTTTACCTGAAACTACAAGTCTTTGGTTCGTTCTCCACTTGTTCCCTTCCAAAGTCAACTCCCTATCGGCTGATGTCACTTTCCTTTATCAAATGCAACTCGGTAATTTGGCATTTCCTAGGTTCTTCAATCCCTATATCCCCTAGGCTACTCTACCTTCCGGGTATCTCTGGGTCCTTGTGTCGACGAGCTCACACAGATGCTCCACTGTACACAATTTTTTCTGATTGTTTAAAAGCCACCCGTGTACTTGGCTCGACCAATTAATTACAGCTTTTACCCAAAAGCTTATCTAGCAATCTCTCTAAAAGCCCTTCGAACTTACTCGTGTCTGAACACAGACCCTCACCAATAGTTAGAAATACCGGGATACAAACAGCCTTCATCTCACAGTCAGGATTAATTAATCCCTTTTTAGCTACGCTTATCCTTATTGTCTCCTTAGATAAATCTATTATTGACTGAGTTTTTAGTCAGGAAGTCTAGGCCTCACATGCCATCATAACTCGCATCAGCCAGACATTTCACCACCTGAAATGGGGCCCTATAGGTTTTCTTATCTATTTCTATCCCCCACAACTTCTCCCAAGTTCTGAATTTTGCGATCTGATTGTTACACCGTCTCCATTGCCTTCTACTTAACGACCACAATTAAATAAAAGGGAGAAGGTGAATCTACATAAAGGAAAATATAAGCAGAAATAAAAATATAATAAAAATTTGGTTTATTCAGTATAAACGTAGATAAAGCAAGGTACAGTGGTCTCATTATATCATTCTGAATAATGCTAAAAATAATAACGTGAAGCGCAGAATGTAAACATCCCATGTTTACATTTATTACAGGTCGTCTTTAAGAGACACAAAATTACGTAGATTTTAACATCAACAGAGAAGTTAAACTACCAAAAGTGAAGTGAAGTAAGATATCCACAAAATGAAACAAACAATAAATATTCTTGCCTGATGGGCTCCTCAAACAATTACAAGTTACAATACGAAATTTACAAAACATAACGCGAGAGTTTGACTTCCAGACTCAAGTCAAAACCTCCCGGGACTAACTATCTCTTAGAAAAAACTAAAGATTGAAATTTAGAACAAAATTAAATTATATAAAAAAAATAACAAGCATGATTTTATTTCTACAGTCGCGTGAAATAGCAAAATACAAAAGTCCACACATTTTAACATTTTACATTTAAATTTACTCAATACAAAATTACCAATGATGGAAATCAAACTAAACTAACCAACATGCTACCGCACCTAAGTGGCGACATAATAGTTAAATTTAAGCGACTGAGATAAAGAGAAAAGTTAAATATTACACGAAAAACAAAATAATGATTCTAATACAACAAATTTATAAGCCGAAAATAAATAGAGTCTATGAAAAGTAGACGCCATAGTTACTTTCCAATTAGTATATATGAATGTGTATCCGATCATTGTCCATGACAATGATCCGTCCTCGTTCGCGGATTGATAGATAGTCATCCGCCCTCGTTCGCGGATTGATAGATAGTCATTTTTGCAGACACATACAGCCTGTTATATAGTGAGTTTCGTTACACGGAAAGGAGGGGAGGTAATTCTAGCACGTAGTTGCTAGCTGTCTTCGGTCACGTAGGCACTTTGTAGGGTTGTTCCATCAGAACATTAGAACAAGTCGACGATCATTCGATGTTTGGGGTAGTTCTTCAAACAGCCATCAGGGGGCGGGTGGATTGTTGTCTTCTATCGGACTCCATGTCGTTACGCCTCAGTTTCTATCTGACCAGACTGAGAGCAATCACGTGTTGACAGTAGACTTGCGTTAGCTCGGCCCATTCTCCACATGGCTGCACGGAGTAGGTCAGCTTTGGTGGCGGCTAGTGATAGAAGATTTCAAAGGTAAGTTCCTGAACAATTATGAGTGTAATATTACAGAAGATTGTACTGTATGAAATATACTGTGTCGTATTATCTTTCCGTATTAGCCTACAGGGACTACAACAGAGAATAGTACCATTGTAGGGATTCTATTTGGGTCGGAATTATTGAGCGGGTGGTATGAATTCTTGATAGTTACGTATCAACATTATAATGGGATGGATCCAATTGTAACTAACTGTAAGTTAACGTTACATGATAAGCCCAAAATCTTGAGTATTGGCTTTGACATATTCATGGACTCAACACTCTTTTGTCACATTATAGAAATTTGTACTCCGATATCTACTAGAAATTGATCATTTTTCCCTTGAAAAATACACGCTAACATCAATTCACTAGTGCATTCATCTTATTTTACTGACATCATGGGGACAATTCTCGTTGAGGACCGTAGTTTGTGGCTTCTACGTCTCCTCTCTCGTTTGGGCGAAGGCTCACTTCCCCTGAAACACTGTCTCACCAGATGCCCCATTTTACCGCATCTAAAGCACTACCTTTTATACAGTATGGATGACTACTATCACCCCTTACTGGATTACAATCCCTCATTACATGACCTTGCATTTACATTTGAAACAAGGCTTCCCCTTATCTATGGTGAAAATTCTTCTACGACTGCTTTTCTCCCTCTTTTGAGGTTTATGATCGGCTTCCACCACTTTTATCGCCCTTTCTATTGCCTTTTTGAACGTCTTAGGTTTTGCCAAACTAGTAAATTTACCTGTTTCTCCAAAAAGTCCGTTTAAAAAGGAATCTAGGGCTCTCTGGTCAGCCTCGAATTTAATTACTTCGTTCCGGACTAGATCATCCCTTAATTCACACACATATAGAAGTTAATTCTCTTAATCCTTTTCGCAAAACATTCTATACTTTCTCCCATAAAGTGCTTAATTTTGGCCAGCTGTTCCCTAAAAAATCGTATTGTTTGCTTCTTTCTGAACCTATCCACTAAGGCTCTCTTCAATCCCTCAAAACTTTCGGTTTCTAAACAGCTTGGATCTGAAATAGCAAACTCTAACGCCTCTTTTCCCGACCGTAGTTTAGTCACAACCCTTAGTTCTACATCTGACCATCCAGATATTATTGATGCTTGACTTATCTTCTCGAAAAACACTAAGACATGTTCTTCTGCTTTCCCATGGAACACTGGAATAGTCGGCAATAGTGTGAAATTCCTAACCATCGGTATCGGTTCATTATCACTCTTATTCTTCTGAGCCGCTATTAGTCTAAAATTCTCTGCCTTAACTCTATCCAGCTCCCCTGCTAGTTGGTTGGTAGCAGTTTGTAGGTCAACCTTCACCTCTATGGCTTCAACTAAAGTCATGGTAATTGTGTCTAAGAATTCCTACCTTTGTTCTACACTTCTCCTCTCTGCATCTGGTGATGCACCGCTGATAGTTTGGACCTTCTATTCTTTGAGTTTTGGTACAGCATTCTCGTACCTACGACACGTGCCGATCATTGCGCGACGTGGTTGTTTTCCAAAGTTTTTCACTCCCGAATTGGTTCTCGCAATAGTAGTACTATTTTGTGAAAATGTGACTTTGATACCATGTTCAGTAAGTGATAAAAAAAAATTTCAGTGGATTCTATAATGCGGTTTTATTCCTGGGAAGAAGTCTTTTGAGTTTTTATTCTTAATGACTAATATTATCAACTAAATGGAATCAATTTAAGTGACGTTTTAATTTCATAATATTGTAATGGGGGGTTCGCGCACGACCTAACGGTCCACGGCCTGTTCACACTTCACCATGTGAACCGTTAGCTATTTTGAGGATATTGGGGTACGTTGCTGGTTAAACACGAATTAAAACAAGCGCGGATCACTCAAGGTTTTGATTATTAAAAACACCACTCAAAAATATCTACTGAATTAAATATACAGCTAAGCAATTCAACAAATTAAGTAATAAAAGTTATAGTCTGTAAATTAATAAGCAAATGAAAATAAAATAAATAAAATTACGCTAAATAATTTATAACTAAACTTGTATTACTTAACTCAGTGAGAGTTAAGTAATACAAGTAATTGTCTTTAAATTAACAAACAAATGATGAAATAAAAGCATATAAAATAGAATTACATTTGATTAATTATAACTAAATAGTGCACTGATTCAAGTAACATAAATAATTGTTTGTAAATCAATAAATAAATGAAAACACATAAATATAATACATTAAATCAAGTAAACAGCTTGTTGATTAAAAATACTCAATAACTAGTTAAATATCCAAATATCAGTTTCTTGTAATGTTCGTTCACGGTACAGTTTACATTCAGTGTTAAAGATACTCATGGCACCCCACCACTGGTCCCTGCGCCATACAAAGTATACCGACACGCGTCACACGCTGGTCCACTCCCGGACTCACTGGTTGGTAACCAAAACTGAGAACCCTCTGGCTAGCACCAACCAAGTATATATAGGATAACCTAGTCCAGAAATATCCATTTCTAGAATACTGGGCTAGAATAAAATAGATCCAGACTCTTCCAAACGTGTGCCTTTTCTTCCTCCCCCTCTAATTCCCCAACCAAATGAGACTGCCGCTGCATAACTTCCAAACAAGGTGGGATATATAGAGAACTGAGAATGCAGTTAGGTCAGACAACAATAAGTGCACCGGTTCCACTCTCAGACACTATTCTTGTTACAATATATTCCCATGAAGATGTGACTTCATTGCAAAATTTTGTGACAAAAACAGAGTTTTTCAATGATAACCATGATCCTGCTTCATTTTGCAGGTGAGCTCTTTGAGTTTGTGTGTTGTTTAAATGGAGGAGTACAACGCAAATTATTCAGAGGATCCAGGTGATTATTTGATTTTGTATTGATCATTACAAGACCTAAAATCCTTGTTGAAAGAGGTAGGTTATATTGTCAAAAGAAACTTCTCCAGTGAGAATGAATTAGTTAGCCCAGTCCTTGAGCTTGGACCAAAATTCCGAATACAAGAGGGTTCCAAAACATTGTTTCAACATCGTTGCTATTGATATAATTGTCAGTGTTGCAGAAATTATTCACAATATTCCAGTTTGATGAAGTGTTTTTAGTTGTAATGTTTCATTAAGTTTTAAAAAAAAATTAGAGATCTTCCTGCCTTCCTCTGGAACATCCTAGCGACCCTTGTTTGGGTCGCGACCCAAGGTTTAAAAACCACTGCTCTAAACTTTTTTTCTATAACTAGACTACGGCGAATTAATACCAAAAGGTCTCAAATGTCCCTTTGGATTGTTTGTATATGTTGATAAGCCGCGATGGTTTTTTTTAGCCATTGTCTTGCTCTCCATGTTAGGTTACGTACTAAGCTATTTTTTCGTGTGTTTCAGTTTGTTATCTTATTATTTTCACCCAGTTGTACTATCTATTTAAATATAAGGGCATCCGTTCCGTTTATAAATGTATTTATTTAATATTAATTTTTGTCTATTTAGTAAATCACTAGCCAAAGCTACGTAAACCAAGTACTTTTTGGTACGTAAATTACAAGCATGGTTACACAGACAATAACTACAAACACATTAATCCCAAGGAAAATTAATACTATCTTAATAAATTATAAAATAAGAATTCACTCAAAGTATACAGAATTTAAAAAATCACAATACACTAGACAAGCCACAAGAAACAAAACACGATACATTCGAATGTGATTGAAATAAATCCTGATATGATCTTTGGAACATTAAACTCATTTGAATGGTGTTGGATATAATGCAATAAAGTAGTACCTGATTATTTTGATTAATTAACAAACATATTATACACTCATGTTAGTGTATACTCAGCACATCTATACAAATAAACACCCTTAGTTTAGTCGCTAAGCTGACTTGTTGGGAGAAATAAAAAAATAAGATCTTGTTGGCACCAGTTGACCTAAACTACATGAAGTGTCTGTAAGAGTAAAAAGCTTAAGAACCCCTTCTCTTGGGTATGCTTTTAGTTGCCGCTACATAGACACTACCGTTATATCGCAGGATTAAAATTAATCCAAAAGTGGCTGAAGCGTTTCGTGCAGGTGATACGATATGATGACTCACTAAAAGTTATGTCTTGTGCGTCTGCACTTAAAAAAAAGTCATAAATAGGACAAGTGCCAAACAAATACACGTGTAACTCAATATGAAGGTCTACGGAATCATTCGTAACCATACTACTTCCAATGTGGAGTAGTGGGACATTTTTGGTGGCATCTTAAACACTTTGTCGCCTTTGTAGATTGATTTTGCTTACCTACATTGGTCTCTATGCTATTAGAATCTTAACAAATACTTTGAGATCTACGTTTATAGATCAATTCACTCTATGAAACAAAGTATTTTATACAAAAATACCTACGTGAACTTGTTAAGTGTCCAGAAGACAAATTTACCCCTTCATAATTACAACACAGTCCCACTCATAAGTGGACGTTTACTTTCAATGTAAAGTCGCGTAACATTACACATTATACTTGGTATTACTACATACAAACATAGATTTTTAGTAAATTAAGATCTAAATTTGGCTTACTTAGTTGGCCTTTGACACAAGTTAGCCTTTTCACACAAGTTAGTCAATTACCTTACAAAATCAAGATCAAAATAAGGATTTAATAATTACTTTCATAATAGGGTAATTCTAAGGTATAGACCAAGCTTGATAGAAGCCCATTTTTAGTGTCCACCAAAGAATTGGCTTGGACTAAAAAATGGCATAGTTTAATGGAACTAGATTACTCCAGATTACGATAAATATCTACAAAAGTGGTGCTACTTCCCCAAATTTACTTACATTCGATACGAAAAATATACAGCTCACAAATCCGTAAATAGAAGAAGATAAACTTAACTAAAAATGCAATTGATATTTCTTACAAAATCTAAACAAGACCTCGCGTAAGAAAGCATGACGTTGCGAGAAATAATGTATAATTTTGAGGATGAAAAGCTACCAAGAATTTTACAAGAAAAAAAATTTGGCTGAGCATTAAATGAAAGTTCGGTACATCTGGAATGGGATGAGAAAACAAACCCGTAGATATGTGGGACTGTGCTAAATTTCCAAGACGAGAAAAATTTATTTTCCAGATTAGTTAAAGCTTTCGCCATACTTAAGGCTGTATGCAAGAACGTCATTAAGTGGACGCTTAATGTGAGTGGACCCTTAATGGCTTTGGTTTGCTTGCATCATCGTAGGATAGGTGAGTGTGCTCGGGAATACACTTAAGGCCATTACAAACCTGGAATAGCATGCGTCCGCAGGCAATGCCCACGATGCTTGCTATGTACAATTCACACCAACAGGATATGTAGCTTGTTTAGCAACCCTACGACTTTCTATGTGTCAGTATGATTCAAGATGTCCTCTTGCCGAGCACCGTTGTATGAGCGTGGGTTTTTAACCAGTGTGGGTTGGTTCAATGAAGACTCCAGCAATAGCGATGATGAACTGGTACGTGTGTACTCGTTAGCATAAAGAACTAAGTGGATTCATCCAATAAATAAGAAAAAGGGATTCGTAAGTGTTGCTACGATCGGTAAAATTCTCAAATTCATGGATGCTGCAATATTTTCACAGTGAAAGAGCCAGTTGCGATATAGCCCAGCAAAGGAACACAGTTTACATCAAAAGTCAGTGAAACATAGGGACCCACCCAACAGCCTAATATGCACGTTTAGAAATTCAAACTGAACGTAGAAATCTTTTGCTCAAAATAAGATCAAGAATACAACTTTAAAACAATCATTATTAGACGTCACTGCCAAAGATATTAGTTTTTCTATAAAACGACAAAGTCCTGGGTTACAAACCTAGCAAAATTCTCATAAGAAGCGTGACACACTCAGAAATTTACTCTGTGTGTGGCAGATGAGAGAAAGGAGGGCATAAATTAACCAAAAATTCTATTCATTTTAATTCTTTTTTAATTCGAGAGTAGTCTAGTACGGCGTATGAGCACAATTTTAAATTTGAACTTGCCGCTGAGTGGCTAAATTTGGTCAAGTGACCAAGCCCCCTCACTCTCTGATTGGCTGTTGGCTTTCCCCCTACCCCTTTCCCCTCCCCACGATCCATAATTGGCTGTTGGATTCCCCCCTCCCCTCTTCCCTCCCGCTGACCCCCTTTCGGTGTTTTCAACATGTTGGTTTTTTATATTGTTTTATTATGTGTGATCATTGTTTTTTATATCAGGATAGGATTGGGACGGGGGGCGTTGGAGTTAATTTTTTTATTTATTGGCGTGTGGTCCACGGCGTCAGGCGCTCCTCCCTCCTAGTGAGCGCTGGGAGCATCTTCTCTGGCCGGCTGCTTAGCAAAGAGCGTGAGAAATGGTTCCCAGCCGCGAGACCCCCTTTCACTTTTACCCTCACTCCCCCCTCCTTCAAGGCATGTGTCGCAACCCCCTATGTGGTAATGGGTTTGCCCGGTGTCGCGACCCGGCGCCAGTTTGGCAGGTCGACAAGACAAGAATAGATCACGACCATGAATTATGTCGTAATCCCCCACCCCTATGTGGTAATGGATTTTTTCGGCAAGAATTGACACAGCTCTGATTATGGGGCCTTGGAATGCTCAGTTAGTATCCTCTATACCCCATCACAAAAGTCTACTAAAATTGGTTGTATGGTATCTTCCGTCGACATGTACGGATGTAGGTATCAGCCATGGGGATGATTAAGAAATACCTACAGTTTACACGGCAGGGATTCGATTTCCCTCAGCCAGAATTAGATGATCCTGACATTTAGACAGCATGCACACCAGGATTAGAACCTCGATATCGTTAGCACGGTTAATGTCTGTTATAACGGTTGTACTTCCTGCTCCCCCACCATTTTGCCGGTCGACCAGGTAGAATGTGTACCCAAATTTGCTTCAAGCGTCGATCACAGATCATCTAGTGATACCTTAGACCATGCGACCATCGATGCATGTATACAAAAATTATTATAAAACGCAATGCTACCCAAGAATAAAGTGAAAAAAGAAACAACCATTTTATTCCTCGAGCCACTTATAACGACAGAAAATATCATTTTATGTTCTCATGTGAGGAATGCCAGGCCTCCAATGTGGTTCGGATTCCACGTTAAACTGTAGGTCCTCCATTTCATCTCACAATCACCCTACATTAGTCTTAGTGCTTATAACCCAAACGGTTAGTAAGACGCGATGCTAATAATGATATATAACTCTTACATTAATTCATAAGTAATATCGAATTTAATGTTCGCAACTATAATTTGGCGTGATAATATATAACTACATAAATAACATAAGTAATATCAGAGTTGAGGAAGATATAAAATATACCTGCATTTGTACAACACTGTTGACCTGGATTCAATCCCTCCTACCTCCCTGCTAATAGCCACGAAGTTAAGCTTATCGGTATTTTAAACTGCGTTTTACTACCCGTCAGGGGAAAACCGTGGACGATGAAGGAGGAAACCAACCTCGGTACACACGCACGACGAGCAAGCGTGAGATAAGAGCTGATTTTGACCAGGCGAAATGTGTAACAGCATTTGCCAGGGATTGAAATGTGAAGTAAATAGCGTTTGTTGCCCTCTAAGGGACGTCACAGGGTGAGATGTGTACCCACATTTGCACGTCATTAACAACTGAACCCTCCAACACCGTCTGGAAATCTTTGCCCGAATGAGAGAGACAGAATAATAAAATTAGTGATGTACCGTCATTCGTCCAGGGTTGAAATGTGAAAACCACCAAAGCTATTATTTATGCTTTTAATAAGGATTAGCGTTTGTCGAACTTGTAGGGACTCGAACCCCCTACCTCCTCCCGTCACAGGGTGAGATGTGTACCCGCATTTGTGCTGCTGGAAAAAATAAACATGACTAACGGTCCACGAATCCCCTCCTAGCCAGCACTGGAGAAAGGTTTCTGTCCACGGCTGAAGATTTAGCACGAATGAGAGATAACGGTTCTTACTTGGACCGGGCAAGCACCGATGCGGAAACAATATTATCGACCAATAAGAATCCTTCACCTTTACATGCGGCACACCTCCGTTGAAGCGACTATAAATAGACCTTGAAATCATTACATTCGCTCATTGTGATTAATAATTGCGACTAGTAAATATCATAATGAGTTTAAACGCGCTGGAAAATTGGATAAATTCAGGTATGTTTTAAAAGCGTTTTGTATATTTTAACGGTTAATATTTTGCTTATTACTTCTTTGGTATACAGCAGTATTTGTTCCTTTGACAGACCGTCAAGAAGAAGAAGACGCACCCCCTCCACCTGCAGCGTCGGTAGCGCCAAGTAGTCCGGACCCTCTAGTGCTTTTTAGCGAGGACGGAATTTGGCTGGCGGATGGTCCATGGGTAATTAGCGTCCTGCTATAGACTTGAGCGTGATTGTCTGTGGGTTTTTCACACGATCGTAATTAATATGTATTTATTTAATTTCAGAATATTGGGATCCGAACCAGCTGGACACAGGCTTAAGGGAGCAAGTAACACCCGCACGGGATCTAACAGCGCGTGTATGAGCGCCGTCTCTTGAAAGCGGCGACGCGAAGGGGCCCTGTATCAGTACACCTCTTAGAAGAGGTTGGTGCTCTGCAAAGCACCGCCGCTATTCTCACGCCGCCGTCAGCTTTCAGCCCCCAAGAGCCTATCGACGCTAGAGGAAATGCGTTCCCTGATGTTTGGGATGAATTGGACGCGCTAGACCGGCTGATATGTAAGTTTGCCATTATATATTTTAGTACCATCTACAAGTAACAATACTATATAGCCACTAAGGTTGAAAATTGACCGCTTATTACACAAGAGTTATCCATATCCTCTCTTCCCCCAAACCACAGTTGTTTTGCACATTTTGTCAGCTGACCATTTCGAGAATATTAGCTCTTACACACAAGAAAAGAGAGAGAAAATTATAATTGTCGCTTTAGTCGTGTTTGCAAGGTGTTGGATCAAATTCAACCACAATTCGATAGCATGTCTGTATTCTATACTATCGGTCCCGGGTTTGATTCCCGACACAGCTAAAAATGTTGGTCTTATAAATTAACAGACAGCGTGCCGGATTTGTATATATCCTAGTCTTTAAGTTATGCGCATAAAAGTGACCCGAGCTTTAGGCTGGAGAACAGTAATGGATTTAAATTAAATTATAATAGTCAATGAAAAAAATTGATTTATTAAAATTATTCCTACCGATATAAATTTTAATTATAACAATTAAAAATTACTTTCTTCTAATTTTTATCAACTTGTGTTCAAATATGTTTTCCCCAATACTTTATCTAAAAGATTTCTTCAATCATTAGAGCTGTGTGAGAAACTTGGTTACTTTTCGAAAAAACAGATAGCGTTTGCATGCAATTTAGAGCTGGAAAATTGTTGCACTCGCTCTAATGTAATGTAGATTTAGTGTTTGTATAGAGATATTTTTAAAGGTATTCTAATATATACCGGCATAATAATTAACCGGGGAAATTATATTGTTGCTTTAGCCAGTTATTAAAAAGAGAAACCCTATATATTTTTTGCTGAGCCAAGGGTCCAGAGTTTGATTCCCTGGCATGGGTGAAAATGTAGGTTTCAAAGTGATGAATTAACTGCCCTGTACTGTATTTTGTACATATTCTAGGGTTCGAGTGTATTTATTACACACACTTTAAGAATGTTGGTTTGTTATGTTTAGGAAAATATATAACAACATATTATATAAATACCAAAAGTAGTTTGAAATTGAAAACTATTATATATTTGTGGTATCATTTTAAAGAGAAAATAATACGCGTAAGTTTGGAACAATTTTACTTAAAGCGTTTACTTTGACATGTACTTTTGTGTTATAGTTCAAATGGAGAGTGGGAATATCAGCTCCATTCTCTGGCCCCACCGGCTGAGGCCCCTTCACCCAACCGCAGGAGCACCGCCACCAAGACAGGGAGACGGTGTTCGATCCCTTGCTGTGGCGAGGCAGACAGGGTCCGCGGTCCTCCCGCAACCCATGTCAGTGGAAACAGTGGGACCATCTTCGAGAATTAGTGGCATGGTAAGCCAGGATGGTGGAGCGTTGCCCCAAGGTCTCCCTCTTCTAATTGTCGAGGAGAGAATTAAAAAATTGAAGCGCTTCTTTTATACTGGTAGAGAAATTACCGTACATCTTGGTGCTCCAGCAAGTGACCGTGACGCATTAAGCTGGCTTGAAGAACAAATTACTAATTTGCTCAATCGGCTGCAGGACCATGGTGTCAGCGCCGATAATCATGTTGGCTTACTTTTGAACATCACGTTGAATCCTGTATACATCTCATTTAGGAGGGCTGATCAGTTAGACGCTCGAGCCGTGCTTGATAACGTAAGTTGCGTGTTGTAGAGTAATAATTTGTTCTTAAGTAAGGCAACACTATACGTTAAACTCAGCCATTTTAAGGAGCCTCGTGGGAATGTACGTCATTGTGATAAGCTCTCCCTTGCTACCACATAAAGTCGAAGAAATCAAGGAATCTTTACGATTCATAATAGTGGCGATACACTTTGTCTTGCCCGTGCATTGGTTGTCGTCAAGGCTGTGTGTGACATTAAAAAAGAGCCAGGATACATGGACGTGAACACCTTTAGATAAATCAAATTGGGTCGTCCTATTCAAAAATACAAAGCAGAATATTTATGCCGTGATGCCCATGTGAATCTTGTGAAAGGTGGTGGGCTCACCGAGCTGAAACAATTTCAAACATACCTCTACGAACACAAAATCACAGTGTTCAGGGAACGTTGGGGGAGACATGACCTATATGAGGGGCCTACACCTCCCGAATATTCCATTTAGAACTACCTTAATTTGTATTTTCACGACAGTAAGCAAAATCATTTTGATGTCATAACATCCTTGACAGCCACATTTAAGTGCTCGTAATTTTGCCACAAGTGCCATGTGCCATTTGATCATAAGAATGCGCACAAATGTAAATCCGCGTGAAAAAGTGTTATGCTAAAGTGGTTTGCAGTGGAGGTCAAACTGTGACCTGTAAAGACTGTGGGCGTTGGTTCACAAACCAGTCATGTTTTGATAACCGTAAACGTCTCGGTTTTAGCAGAGGTCACATGTTGGTCTGTGATGTCAAATAGGTTTGTGAGGTATCCGGGCAATTTTTCAGTTTGGAAAGATCAAATTATTCACATAGGTTTTAAGAGACTTTTTGTAAAGTTTGCGATACAAATCGTCCTTTTGGTCATTTCTGCTATATGAGGCAAGTCCAAGTCCCATCCAAGCCGACACTGGAAAAGAGCAATTTCATGTTTGTATTATATGATTTTGAATGCAGACAAGAAACGCTTCTTCAAGGTGTGGTCAACACGTACTTGCACGAACCTAACCTCTGTGTCGTGCATACGTGCTGCAAGGCCTACCTTCATATAGATGTAAATGACTATCATTGCACCGAATGCGGGGGCGATAGGACTCGCATATTCAAGGGTAATACCACAATGGCCCAATTTTTTTTTTCGGATTTATAGAGCAAATTAAAGCTACAAAATTTAAGGATATCACACTTCTAGGCCATAATGAAAAGGGATATGATGGAAATTTTAATTTAAAATATATGATAGAGGTTAAAAAAATGAACTCCAGAGCTCATAATGAATGGTTGGAAAATCATGGCCATGCGTTACGGCCCGCTCCACTTAATTGACTCGTTGAACTTTCACGCGATGTCATTGTCAGAGATGCCCAAGACATTCGGCTTGGACGAGTCCTTGTCCAAGGGACATTTCCCCCATTTTTCCAATTAAAAAGAAATCGCGGGGTATAGGGGTCCCTTGCCTCCAAAAGAGGACTACGGCGTAGGTGAGATGTCGGTTGAGGGAAAGGAACACTTGTAGGAGTGATTTGATGCGTTGGTCAAAGAAAATTATGTCTTTGATTTTAACCGCAAGCTGGGACTGTATTGCGTGAAAGATGTAGAGATCCTACGGAAGGCCTGCCTAAAGTTTAGAGACATACTTATGGAAAAGCAAAGGTGGATACTTTCAGAGAAGCTTGTACGATCGCAGGAGCATCCATGTTGGTTTACCGCCGAAGTCATCTTAAGGAAAATACCATCGATATCATCCCTAACGGTGGCTACCGGTGTGCAGACAACACTCGCACGTCGTTGTACAATGACTCTGCTGGGAGGCCCATCAACGTGGTGTCTCTATCCTTCAAGCGGGTAATGGCTACGAGGATTATGTGTTAGGGCGACGTGTAGGTGGCGTTGTTAAAGCTGGAGATACCACCACCGTCTTCCAGTTCTAGGGATGTTGTTGGCACGTGTGCCCTCTCTGTTATCCCGACAGGACCACCCTTATCAAAAACAGTCCCCACGAGACCATGGAGACGCGCTATAAAGCGACCATGGCTTGCTTGCAAAAATTTAAGAATGCCGGCTACACGGTCGTAGAGATGTGGGAGTGTAGGTTTGATGCGATAAAAAACACACAGACAAGGACTTGAAACAATTTGTACTCCAGCACGAGGTGTACAGCAAGGAGCCCCTCAGTCCCAGGGACGCATTCTTTGGTGGGCGTACAAATTGTATTAAACTCCTCCACGAAGCAGACCTTTCTTGTGGAGAGAAGATCAAGTACTTGGATGTGTGTTCGTTGTATCATTACGTTTGCAAGTACAAAAAAATCCCATCAGCCACCCCAAAATTAACTTGGAACCAAATTGTCCGTCTATAGAACAAGTAGAAGGCATAGCCAAAGTTACCGTGACACCTCCGCGGGATTTATTCATGCCCGTATTGCCTACACAGATGCTTGACAAGTTAATGTTCATCTTGTGCAGGAAATGCGGGGAAGAGAAAAACCAAGGTGCGTGTCAGCATAACGACAAAAAAGATCGCTGGTCGACAGGTATCTGGGTGATTGACGAGATCCAGAAAGCCGTTTAGAAAAGCTAAACCGTTAAAGCAGTACATGAATTGTGGGAGTACAAGGTATCTGTTTACGATCGTCAGACACGTTCTGACGGATTGTTTCATGGGTACATTGATACTTTTTTGAAAATTAAACAAGAAGCCAGCGGATGGCCAGAGTGGTATACCTCACAAGATGAGAAGTTAGCTTACATTCAAAATTATGAGGAAAGGAAGGGGGTAAAACTCGATTTCGGCTCTGTTTGTAAAAGCCCTGGTCTCCGCACTCTGGCTAAACTCTTTTTAAATTCGCTATGGGGAAAGTTTGGGCAAAGACCCGATTTACCACAAGTAGCCGTTGTCAACGACTTTCAGGGCATCCACAAGTACCTGACGGATCCGTACATCCCCGTGGACAGCGGCATTGATGTAAATGATGAGGTTATGTTCCTCAATTACAAGGATGCGCGTGACGCGTTGTGCCCTAACCCTAACACGAGTGTGGCGGTGGCATGCTACACGACTGCTATGGCTAGGTTGTACTTATAGAGCATCCTTGAAAAATTCGGGGACCGCATTTTGTATCACGATACAGATAGCGTTCTATTCACGGAACGCCCCGGTGATTGTAGTCCACCAACCGGAGACATTTTAGGTGACCTCACTGACGAACTTCAAGATTACGGTCCGGGAAGCTATATTAGCGCCTTTGTATCTGGCGGTCCCAAGAATTACGCGTATCGAGTTTGTGTTGATGGCGATCCTGCCAAAACAAAAACGATGTGCAAGATTCGCGGGATCACTATAAACTACGGTAACCGGAACGACGTTAATTTTGACTTTTTTTTAAAAGCGATGGTCACCGAACAGGCCGTGGAAAGATACATACAGATACCGAACAAAATTGTAAGAAAAGGTCTTGTGACTGTATGTACCGTTTCGCAGAATAAAGTATACCGGCCAGTGTACACCAAACGGCGGATAACCGATGATTATAATACGTTGCCGTTTGGGTATCAGAGTCCTTGAAAACGCGCTCGCCACGACTAAAATTTGATCATTTAGACAGGCTGAGTAATCTTTTTTTCTTTCACTCAAGACAGTTCCACTGACATACCTTTTTTCAAAGATTTGAGATATTTTTCATATATTTTTTCTGCATGAAAACATGCATATATTTTATTTTATGCACCCGGGATACTTTTTTATATGTTTCTATCCGCCAGTACAATCCTTCACCTACCTGATTATTTATAGTCAAAAAGAATAATTTGTTTGGATATATATTTTTTAAATTCTAGTCAAATTTGTTTGTATATATTTTAATTCGTCAAATTTGTTTATTTTCTTGTACATATTTTAATATGAAACCATCTGTACATATATTCAAATACTCTTTAAATTGGACTTTGTAATTTAGCACCGAGGACACTATTCCCACTACGAGCTCAAGAAATTGATTATTGTTTCCATAATATATATTCTATATCTATCTTTATTTTGTAAATAAATATTCCAAGTATACTTTTCGTGGTATGAGATATGTTTGTAAAAACTTTGATTTGTGTAAATATTCCAAGTATACTCTTCATGGTGTGAGCTATATTTGTAAATAAATATTCCAAGTAGACTTTTCGTGGTGTGTGATATATTTGCAAATAAATATTATAAAAAACTGTTATGTTTGTGTAGTTCATTTAGCTTATAAGCTCACTCTCAAACATTATGGACAAGTTGAAACATCCATTTTCAGCTATCATCAGCGGCCCTTCCGGCTGTGGAAAGTCACATTTTGTAGCCTACTTTATCCGTCACTTGGACACAATGTTTGACGTTAAATTTGATAAAATCACCCACATGACATCGCATTGGAATTTGACGAGGCATGGCTTTCTGTGCATCGAAGTGAGCGTCACCAAAGTTCTCACCGAAACCGTCAACTGTATCGTGTACGGAGAGTTTGCCAAAATCATCACCATCGAAGAGGACAGAAACGTCGTTACCGATTATGGGAGTTAATATGAGCGGCTTCCCGCACCTTACACCTGTCATTGTGGTATTCAAGAGCTTCATCGACGACAGCAAACAGTTTATCGTCAAGTAACTGAGTGTTTTATCAGTATGCGGTATATTACTTCAACATTGGTTGTTAAAGCCCCCATTCGCTATCGAGGAACTTTCCGCCGCCGCTAAAAAACAAGCCGACTATATCGTCAACAAACTGCACGGTATTCCCTGGGATAGCGGATGATGTGGATTACAGCCTGCTCGAATCCCTGATCTCCCGCGCCACAGCGCGTGCAGAAACAGTCTACGTCAAGGGAGCAGAAAAGAAAAAGTTTCTAGCCAAATACACGCCTACACCCGTCGTAGATCTGTACGACAGAGGTTGTTCGTCGTTGAAAACACTTAAATTGGGTCACACCATGTGCATGGCACATAGTTCTGTATGGAATTTCTCTCTGGCCTCCATCGTTTGGAGACTTCGAGATTGGATGATTGAAGATGGTCACGCACACCATAAGACGTGCGCTGAAAACAAACCCGTGGTTCCGTTCTGTACGGTCGGGTTTTTTCCCTGCTGATCAACTACCGGCAAGAATAGCGCGACCCGCCACTCTCGTCATCAACACGGATCCCCACACCAAGCTTGGGACGCATTGGGTCACCATCTTTATCGACAAGAACGGCGTGGGAGAATATTTTGACAGTTATGGTTTTCAACCCTGTATAAAGTAACTTCTGCCATTTATATGCAAAAACACTTCCCGCACGTCTCATAGCACGCCACAACTTCAAAGCATAGCCTCGGACGTTTGCGGTCATTACTGCCTCATGTACCTTCTCTATCGCGCCCAGAACATTTCGATGAAAACTTTCCTAACCCTATTCTCGCCCACCAATCATACAGGCAACGACGCTAAGGTGGTGAGACATTACAACACATTTTTCAAGAAGCTAGGGTCCTGCCGCCCCTAGAGAGGCTGCGTTCAATCAACGTACGCCTATAAAAGGGGCGTCCCGACAGCGTGCCGGCCATAACCGCGACAGTCGTCGAAGCGATCAAACATCAGGGAAGGTCAAAACGTTGGCACCCGCAAAGCAAAGCTGGTGAAGCTGCTTGCCATAACATATATTTTCAACACTTTGTTTCCGCTGGACGAAGTCGATTCCAACCGAGTCATCGTCAGCATGAGCGTCAAGAACAACTTTACGCCCTATGTCCTGCTAGAAAAATGTGGAGGAAATTGTTCGGTGTCTAACCGTACAAAGTGGCAAGAGCTGGGCAGCTACAAGTCTGTCATATCAAAGTTTTTCAGCAACACGCAACCTCCTCAGAAGATTAGTCGGACTAATCATGAGATCTCTCTGAGACGTATGTGCGGTGACCATATGGTCGTCATCAGCGGAAACAAGATGCCGGACTCAAACGGGTTGCCTATCTAGCACCTAGCTGGGCGCGTCTTTGTTATGTGTGGGACCTCATCGACGTCGCCGTCGATCGCTGGGATATGTGGCCGACATCTATCGCACGCTATTGCAAAGATTTGATCGACACACTTATCATGGATGTATGCGAAACGCTAACAGAATCAGCGGATGTCATCGATCTCGAACAGCCTACGGTGGAAACGCACATCAGAAACCTGGATCTTATCAGTGCTATCTACTATACACGTCAAGTCGTCGGTTTGGACTATTACATGTTTGATTGTGAACTAAAAACAATTTTACTAACGCATCCAAGAGACACTGTAGAAAAACGTATGAACGAATATATGCGTCATTCCTGTAAAAGTGTATATTATATATTATGTATATCTGTAATACCTTTAATGTATAATAAATATATGTTTTGTAATATCGTCTTTTATTCACCCAAAACCTGTCTGTTCCTTACACGTAGATACGAGACTCGACTTGTCGTGCCGGCAAACATGAACAGGGTCAATGACCTTTTGTACTAGCTCACGGTTTCAAGGTCACGATCTATTCTTATCTCGACTTGTCTTGTCAATCTGCCAAACTAGTGCCAGTCATCAGGGAAAACCCATTGCTGGGTAAAGGGGGTTATGGTTGCCAGGGTCAATGACCTAGCTCGTGGTTTCAAGGTCACGATATATTCCTGTCTCTACTCATCTGGTCAAGCCGCCAAACTGACGCCAGTCATCAGGAAAAACCCATTGCCACATAGGGGTGGTGAATTACATAATTTAGGGTCGTGATCTATTCCTTTCTTGTCAACCTGCCAAACTGGCACCGGTTTGTGACTCCGGGCAAAACCATTACCTCATAAGGGGTTGCGACACATGCCTTGAAGGAAGGGGAGTGAGGGGAAAATTGAAAGGGGGTCTCGCGGCCTGGAACCATTTCTCACACTCTTCGCTAAGCGGCCGGCCAGAGAAGATGCTCCCAGCGCTCACTAGGAGGGAGGAGCGCCCAACACCGTGGAGCGCACGCCAATAAATAAAATAATAAACTCCAACGCCCCTCGTCCCAATTTTACCCTGACATAAAAACAATGATCACACATAATAAAACCATATAAAAACCAACATGTTTGGAACACTGAAAAGGGGTC
>CABFWO010006973.1:0-13751 GCA_902155825.1 Timema genevievae
AGTCAACAAGGTGACTTACTAGCAAGTCAACAAGGTGACTTACTAGCTAGTCAACAAGGTGACTTACTAGCTAGTCAACAAGGTGATTTACAAGCTAGTCAACAAGGTGACTTATAAGCTAGCGCTAACAGTGGTCACAGTTTGTTACCAACATAACTCTCTCAGTGATACAAGGATTTTATTGTACCTGTTTAATTTCCAACCTCCGCCAAGATAGACACGATACAGTATTATTTAACTTATACTAATATCTTACTACAAAGATTAATTCGATAAAAACATAATACTGGTATCGTTATTGGTCAAGATAGTTGATCCATTATATTTAAAGGCGAGTTTTCCCGATTGACTTGGTTACGTCTTGATATCTAGTGTTATCGACCAATTGGTTCTGACCAATTTGAAGCGCCAAAACTATTTTGAGCTGTTTTTATTAAACACAAATGGTGGTTTGGGTGGAGTAGGTCTAACAGCTGATAGGTTAGCTTATGTAATCCTACCAAATGTACTGCAAATTGAATGAAAATGAGCTATTTAAATCTATTCTTAGTTAGATTGGTGCTTATTTTGACTAGTATTTATGTTTATACATGTCAAGCTAAACATGTCTTCCCAAAAATAACCTTTGAAAACATGAAGTACGTATGTAATATTAAATAGGCCTAGATCATTTAGTACTCTTTTATCCATAACTAAACAGTTTTAAGTACCTACTTACTGGCATGTATTTCTAACTAGTAATTTTATTGCTGTCCATTTTAATTTACAAGCACTTAAAATCAATTGACTACGAAGTTATACTCGTTTAAATCTGACATAAGAAGTGATGGTGTTTTGAGATTGGTGCACAAATTCTCGGCTCATTGGTCGTAACCATACTCTTTAGTTTGGTCGAAAAAGGCGTTACCAAACCAAGCTCTGGTATCGTCTCGGTCATAAAAATTTCGTTAACATCGATATCAGGTCGACCGCGAAAACTCGCCATAAGACAATAATAGGCTTCTCAAAGACTATGTGTTCAAATTCAAATCCTAGTGAGTAATGCTATGATCCCCTCACAACACCACAATGTGATTGGGCCAGCCCATGCTCTGACGTCATTCTCATACGTAATTTAGATCCTGTGATCCCTTCACACCACTAATCCTGTGCCTTTTCCAGCACAGCTCCTTTAAAACTCGTCTATCTGGAACAACTCTAGGCTCTTCTTGTCTTCAATCTTGTTAACTGGGTCTGGAGGGACTCATAATCAGGGGAATAAAATTGATATTAATAAAACTTAGCCATTTTCAACACACGCACCTCTGTAACTAAGATTATTTCAAAACAATGCGACCTAATTTACTAACTGAAGCTTTTCTCTTAAAAATGTTTTAATACAAAAGTTGAAAAGTTTAAATAAGTTATGATAATTTTAAAATATCCAGAGTAATAAACCTATCCCACTAAAAACCAATTTATCTTATTATGTTTTGTTTTAGTATTATAATAACATAAATTTTCAAGACTTATTGGTTAACACAAAAATCTTTAGCGAATACTTTGAAACGTATGATCTGTGAAATAATTGCAAAGCGTATAAGGCAGTACTTTCTTTATATCGTTTACTGGTATTAAAAAAATTACATTATATTAGGTATTTAATCTTTATCTGACATTTGTAGTGATAAACACGACATAAATTAAACAAACATGAAAACAAACGAGTTTTTACTCTCGTTGGCTAACACATGTAGACCCACGAGGTTTATTTGATTATTTTATATTATTTCACACAAAATGACTCAATATTTAAAAAGAGGTCATTAAATAATTTTGGGTTATGAAAATAACTGATTTAAACTGAAAATAAATTATATAAATTGTTTAAACGAAAAATGAAAGTGGAAGCTTTCCAAAGGTGGGTTTTATTTAGAATGTTTTCAAATTATTAATTTGTTCTACGGTCTATAGTGATCGGTTTTAATAAGTTAAGGGTGGACACAATACATTTAGTTTATAGCTCTTAGCACTATTGTGTTTCTTGTTGCCACAATGGCACAAATTAAAATATTCCAATAATTGTATTAAATTATGAGGTCGTTTGGTTAGTAATGTAAAGACAACTGATTAAGTAATTCATAAAGAAATATTATTTGAAACTTTTTATGACTTCTAAGTGATTTTAGATGATAATCAAATAAAACATATTTCTATAATGTCAAATATTAGTGACTTCTAATCAATGTTGGTAGTTTCTACTGTTCTGCCTATAAAAATCAGACTCTACACATTCACGTGACATGGCCCCTCAGGCCTACCAACACAGGTATTTTACGGTTCCCAAGTTTTCCTTTCTAATATATTTTAAATATTTTTTTCCAGTACCATTGGGGTGCAGCCGCACCCCCGCTCACCCCCTAGCCACGCCTATAGACAGAACACAATATGTAGTGATGTTAGTGTAAAGATAAGATTGTGTTCCTTTTTAATTTGTGTTTGGCCTTGTGATTTGTTCCTTTCCTTCCATGCCATCCATGTACAAATTAATCTAAATATAAAGTTCATATTGAGAGCGAGTACTTTGACGTACGCTCCTTGGCAGTTAGAAAATTAATCACCCAAATCTTGAGACATTAGTTTAGTGATTGTTCTATCTAGACCAGGACTGGGGAACCTGCAGCTTTTAGGCCACATGTGGCCTTTTGAGGTGTTTGGTGAGGCCTTTTCACATATTCTGTCAATTTTGTATTTTCATCGTTTATAAATCATACATTCTCAAACTAAAATTGTTTTGTTAGTTGCTGAGATGTTTAGTTTGTAAAACTTCATTCTTGAGTAATTTTCTATTATATCTTATGTTATCGTCATTATTACATGCTTCTGCAATGCATTTCTATTTCTACAGTTGAATTTAAAACTGAGACAAAATCCACGGAGAAACATCTAAAGGAATACTTATAAAAAAACTATTTTTCTGTCAAATAATTATTAATTGGCGTATTTTTAATTTTATTTTAAAATGTTCCTCTATGAATAGATAGTAGATATTATAAAAATTAAGATTTCTCCTAGTTGAATAAAAAGTAAAAAAAGTAGACTTAGAAACCATTTACTCCTTTAAGGGTTACTAAAAATACATTAACTTATATTTGGGTAAAGTACGTTTCTATAATTTTGAGGAAATATACTGTGCATGAAGTGTGCCAAAAGGTTACCCACCCCTGGACTACACATTAAAAAAACTATTTCAAATATTTAATATTCACGACTTTGGCGACTGACCTTGCACGTAACAAGGAGCACGCACGCTTATTAAATAAATGAAAGTAAGCTTTCATCCGATATCTGTACCTTTCAGTGAAAACTGAAGCAATGTTGAAAACGTCTGTTTTAAATACGTAGGTTATATCTCAATTAAATTACGTTGCCTCAATGTTCTCGTGCTGGTGAAATAACATTAATTTGCAACAGTCTTATTTCTCACTCGGAATATCCTATATTCTGTCAAGGTTTTGTTCGAGCTCTGGATACGTTTACCCAACAAGTATTTTATTTTTATCTCTTTCGGTGATGTTGGCCTGCCTGATACAAACAAATTCCATTCTCCTAATAGGCTATTAATTTCCCTTAATTATTAATGGTTCCCTAATAAATGCAATTATAAAGTGATTAATTCAAAAATAAACCGCTTCGGTGACCGCGTTGTCTAAGGCGCCACTCTCGCAGTAGACTAGACTGCCAATGACGGGGAGATCGAGGTTCGAGTCTCAGTCAGGTGAACTGAGGTTTCCCCCCCCCCCAAAATAGTTGTCCCCTCTCCCTCCACACAAATGCTGTTTCACTTCTTCTAAATAAAATCTTCATCATTCCTAAAACCATTATATTAAGTGTATAACATTATAAGGTGGTAAGACGCGGTGCTAAAAAATAACCAAATAAACATACAGTATTTATAGCCCGTTTGCTCTTGATAAGCTATTACATTTAACCATTGCCCTAGAAACTTCTTATTAATTAAGAACCTCCTTGCAAACAGTTTCACTTCTGATAAACGTTCGTGTTAATCTTTAATAGCCAATTAACACTCTGCCAAATAATGGTTTGTTTCGCACTGAATGACCTTGAAAAGTGCTTACGCCATAATGTATCTCCTGTTAGCCTAACTGAGTACTTAAAACTGGACGTCATTTTAATAAGTTTTTTCCAAAGTGAACGTCCCTGAAAATAGTGTGTTATAAATTGAAACTGATTGAAAACTGTGTGCTCCATATTGAACCTACCTGTAAAGAGTGTGCTCTAAATTCAACCTATTTGAAAACGGTGTGATCTAAATATTACCTCCTTGTAAGCAATGTGCTCTAAATTTAACGTCCTCTAAAATAGTCTTCTCCAAATTGAACGTTCTTGCAAACAATGTGCTCTTAAGTTTCGCGCCCTTGAAAAGAATGGACTCCAAATTTAACGTATTTGCAAACATTGTGCTACAAATATAACGTTTTTCAAAATAGTGTTTCAAATTGAGCCTCCCTGAGAACAGTGCTCTCTAAATTTAACCTCTTTGAAAAAAGTATGTTCCAAATTTAACGTCCTTTAAAATAGTTTGCTCCAAATTGAACAACCTTTAAAAGAGTATGATCTAAATTTAACGTCCTTGAAAATGGTTTCATCCCAAAGTGAGCGTCTTTATAGTGGTTCGCTTCCTGATTGATGATATAAACGATTTTATCTCAAAATAAATCCGTTGTAAACAGTTTTTTTCTTTACTAACGTCCTTATAAATTGCTTAGGCCCTGAGAAGCAGTCTTGTAAACTGTTTGTTCCCCGGTTTATCTAACTAGACAATGTTCCTGCTCAATCCCATTCGTCGCTGGGCGTGTTTCACGGCCCAACCTCCTACAGCAGCACCAGTCGAGGACCCGGATCCTTCTTCTCGGAGTTTTCTGGGGACCTGACCAACTTCTTCACGGCCGCCGGACCGTCTAAACAAGCGTTCCAATCTGCGGGAGCCGACTTCTCTCAGACACAGTCTGCAGACACGCACGGGCTGTCAGGACTTAGGTTGGTAACACTTAAAAAGTCCCCTAAATGTTTTGGTTTGGTTCCAGGAGAATTTTAGATGCGGAAGAAAAATACTTGAAGCAAAGTGAATTAATCTCTATAATATAACTGGATGTACACCTGTGGCTGAAATTTTCGAGCTGTCGTATGGACACAATTGGGTAAGAGAGAAGAAAAATCTTGGGTATCTCTCTCTCTTATACAACACATACAAGGCCATTTGGAATGTTGACATCGTTCGCTAATATTATTGATTTTAATATGAAATACATAAATGTGTGACTAGTTAAATTAAATAAATGTGTTGATAGAAAGTTTGAAAAGCACAACAAAGCTCAAAACTCGTGACCTGTTTCTTTAAATAAGCTTATATAGGCTAATATAGTAGTAATACTACCTACAAGCCTATAGCTTTAATGACAGTTTCAACGTAAAAATTACTACTCAAAGTTTGTCATTCAAACAAATGTAATTAAGTTTTAAGCTACATTATTATGTCATAGCTGTTAAGCTTTCAATGAGCCATAGGTTTTGAAACCATATATAATTTATACACAAAAACATTGAAAGAAACCGTTACATCTGTCCTTCAGAATCAAGCAGACAACAAATTTTAACGTCACGCTTTGATCCTCTGCAAGGGGTGTGTCCATCAAGTACAGTACAAAGATCTCTGAGCAAGACTAGCAGATTACAAACCAGCCGTCTCCATATTAAGTATGGAGTAAAGGAACTTAACTCGTTTAGAAATTAGTGTTTTTTTAAATTTGCATTTTAATGATAAGTAGAATGAATGTTAACACTATTCAAAACAAATGAACTAAATAACACACTAGTTGGAGAGTTACTAGATGATAATAAATTATTATGTAAAGTGTAGTTTAGACCTATTTTACTTTTGCAATAAATTAATGTTAATATATATAATTTAAAAACCAAGTTATTCCCTCTAGAATATGAATTTATTATGCGCCAAGATTTAACACTAAACACTCGGGTGAAAGCCATGTACGGCGTCCTTCCTACGTCTCAGCAAATTCTCTAGCATAGTACTAGATACATGCAGCCTGTTAGGAAACTAAAAGAGTATCTGAGTGTAGAAAAATACCGGTTATAGTCAGACAAATAGGATCAACCTTGATCTATAAAGTCTAGGTAGACCACGCTAGAATTTCATTATTTTAGGTGTAGACTTAATTTATTAAACAGTGTCAGGCAATGTATCCGTGTAACTCATTAGGATTGAACAAACGTACTGGGTCAAAGTTTTGTACATTATCTGTACATAAAGTAAAACAGAACATTATTGAACACTTACTCTCTAGGTCAGAATCAGGCACACGGGCCAAGCAACCTGTAACCACCTTTCTCAACCTTTCTTTTAATATAAAGTTGTAATTAATCATGGTGCTAAACGCTAAAACAAAAAATAATTACATAGCTAGGTGGTGAAACAATGTGTGTTGCATTTTTGTTTGAAGCCGTAGTAGCGTTATGGCTAAATAATAACTGTAGCCCAATCTTAGTCCACTAAAACATACCTGTTTGCATTCTTGCTATGAGTCCTACTGTGTAGTATTATAAAACAAGGTAGAGGAGATGATTATTCTATTTGAAAAGGAGTATTTTCTATACATTGTAATGAATATCCTATAGCAGTACATCACCGTGCACACGACAATATTATACAATATCTGTTCATAATAAAAAACCTTTGTGCGATGGCTGCAGATTATCGCAATAAAATGTATGCATATATAACCGCACGGCCTTAATTGGAAGACGTGTTTCTGTAAACATTGTATGTTATGAGTTGTGAATGACGAAACGAACGTTGCGAGGTTATTATGCTGATTTTATAAACAAATAAACTAGCGGAGCTGACCCAAAAGGTGGTGTCAGCATTCCTTAACCAGAAATCAGGCTGGCGGCCCGGTTAAAATGGGAGGGTTGAGCCTCTTTAGGCTGACTACAAAATATCGTAGCCTAGGGGTTACTCTGCCAGTTTCGGGGCCACGTGGGTAAAGACGCCGGTTCACAAGTACCAGTTCAGGGGCTGCCGCTCGAGCCCAGAGAACCCGGTTCGGCAACCGTGCAGGGACAAGGCATCAATAAAAATCAATAAATCAATAATCAGATATTGAAAAAAAAAAACTAAATGTGTAAAAACTAATATAATATGAGTACTATCTTAATATTTACATGAGCTAAGTAAGTAGTCAGACAACCTTAAAAACTAAGTTGTCTTAGAGTAGTGACAGAAATACAGCTATCTTATGCAGGAGGAAGAGAAAACATGTGAACACTCTAGGTTGAAAAAACTACAGTATGATCAGAAAAAAAATCTTTAAGAACAAGGATTTAGGTACTATTTATAAGATTTTAATAAAAGAAGCTTTTTCTCTCTGTTTACTTGATGTGTCAAACTTTTCGGTGATTTATTCTTTTGTGATTTTTTTGAGAATGTCATTCTCAAATGATAGTATCAATAAGCTTGACAACCAATCGTCCCCTAAGCTGCTTCTTAACCTGTTATTTACAATATTTAAACGGCGCATCGTCCTTTCCGCTGAGCAACTTGTGACAGGTAAGTTGAGGAAATGCTGACAAATCATTATGGAATAACTTTCCCACTCTCCTAAAATGTCTCTTAAACAATTTCAGAGATATTTTAAGTATGAAAAAATATTTATGACAATATAAAAGTTTCTTATTAAATAATTTTTTGCCCGAAAAATTCCCTCCCTCCTTCCCCCAAATACTGATGGCGCAACTTGCGATACAGATTTGTTTTCAAAGAGCTACAACGCTAAAATGACATTTTTCTTGTGACGTTTTAGTTTTTAGGTTCACTACATTCCTCTAAATATAACCTTCCTCATCCCTTCATCCCTAACCCATTAATGTAATTAGTACATAATCGTATGACCCGAATAGGTAGTAAGTCGTGGTACTAACAAAAACCTTGTTACAGGTCGTATGTAGGCTAAAGTAATTGTAGTTGTTTGACTGTGCTACCAGGTTAAAGTGACTTCCAAGTATTAGTTATTGGTAAGTAATAAGCAGTGTTGTAAGATTCTATGTTTGATGTCCAGTTTTTCCCCCAAATTTGGGGACTCGTCGCTGTCTGGGTTCCAACAAGGCTGCGGACCGCAGGTTTCCGGCTGTCAGAAGAGCAAGTACCGATCTCTTGACGGAACTTGTAACAACCCCTACAAGCCAACATGGGGGGCCGCCAACACGCCCTATGCCAGAGTCAAACCCGCCAAGTACGCTGATGGTGAGCTACTTACCACTAGGACTGATTTAATAACACACGAAACAATTCAACAATCGAACTGACACTCTTTGTGAGCGGGAACCATTTCTGGAACAATCATTGCTGGATTTAAAGGAGGGCTCAGGGGACTATGGCCCAGAGCGGCAAAGTCAAAGGGGTGGCAAATTTGGTAAAAAAGCAACTATTGATATTGACAAATTTAACATTAGCCATCTCTTTGTTACTTTAGGCTCATTTCATATGAATTCACGCAGAGGTGGTTGCATGCCAATTTTGGAAAATTTTAATATTTTGCACACATGTTCCAGTAGTTAAAAAATATTTTAATTTTACTACTACCAGTTTTTCCGCTATGGCCGCTTTTCCAATTTGGCCGAGGCTAAATTTGACGTATTTTGATGTTCACAAAAACTTAAATATCTTGTTAGCTAAAATATTTAGAAACTTGGTAGGTATGAAAACCCTTCTTGTGCTCTTAAAGTGGACTGTATTTAATGCCATTGTTAGTTTTGTCTGAATTAAACATAAATGGCTAAAACTTAGCCTGAAAATCAGCACTAGTTTTTTTTAAATTTAGTCTTTAAGCCTTTTAAAGGGAATGAAGTAGATTACTCTAGACCTTCAAAATTTCACCACTTTTTAATCTACTTAGTTTGTGAAATTTCAGGACTCAGAAATTTCCTCCTCTTATTTTATTAAGTCCTAAACATGGCCACTCGTTCATTTCTACATATTCAGGCATCAATATCTCAGGTGAGAGAACTGAAAAAATATGAATCTAGGAGGTGATAAAGTATTTTATGATAGCTACTTGTGATAAAAATTTGGAGTTTTAGACTTGTCAGGTTTTATTGCTGTGCAGTAATTACCAAGACCCAAAATTCATAAATGTAAATTGTGGCTCATCCTTAAAATTGACATCCTTTACCAAGAGTAGGCATTGTAAAACTGTGATATTTCATTGCAAAGTTTATCAGTGATCTGGTGGGTCCTTCTTTTAGGCGTAGTAAGCTCCAAAGGTGTGAGTTTTCCCATCACCCTTGATGAATCCCATGATGCCTCATTTGACTTCTGGAAAGATGTTATTGGACCTGAAGGCTTGAAGAACTTAACATACAGGTCTTCATTTTCACAACTGATATTTTCAATTACAATGAGGCACCACTGTTCATCACAAATACAAGCTATATAATAACCACATTTTAAGTCAGAATATTTGATACCAGATTGTATCGTTGCTATTTGGAGATCTTTATATTCATGAGATGCAGATATTCGGTAATATCTTATTGTGGATTTGCTGAAAGGTAAAAATCTGTGTTTTTCTCTGGTTTGCGGTACTGATTTGAATTTGCAAATCTATATTTCAACACTTCCTCATTTGTTTTTACTTCTGTTGAAACAAAAATGTAAGATATACCTTTGATGTTATCCACAGAAAGATGGTACCAATCCTTTGGGGTGAGGAGCTGATTAGTTTAGGCTTTTTACAAGCTTGATTTAGTGGCTTCTCTCTTCATAGTACCTCCTACTCTATCACAGGCATTCTTACCATGAGCAGAAGAAAAAAAATCCACTCAGCATCTAGGTCAAAATCAGATTTGTGATGGCACTTGTTGATGGAGTTCTGTCTGTCCTTATATTGACTAGCAGCTTCATCGCTGGAATAAAAAACTTTCTTTACCAATGGAAGAACTTCTTTGAGGTGACTTGTGAGGTATTTCTGAAATGTATGAAGTTCCACTGTGTTGTGTTTTAGGTGGTCACTTATAATAAAAACGTTAAGGCTCTTAAAACATCGTCTGACTTGAAGTAATAAACAAAATGATGAAAAGTGGCCTGTGTGCTTACCCACTATAAACTTTGTATTTAATCCCATATCACAAAGAGGTAATTTTCAGCTAAATCTGCTAGGACTCCACCCGAATTTTCTGTCAGGTTTTCTTTAGCAATTTTTAAAAACTACGATTGTGTTTTGGAAATAAAGTGGTGTTTTTTTGGTACCACCAACTTCTCAGTGAGGCTTACAATACACTCAGTGGAAGTTTGAACAGTTAAAATGTTGGCACGATCTGTGCTTACCCACAAAGAAAAGCTCAAAAACGACCGATGGATGAAATTTTCACTCAATCATAGGAATGGATATTTTTAAATGACCAAAGCCCGAAGTTTTATTCAATTTTGGGCTTTGGCCTTCTCCAAATAGCCAAACCTAGGGTTGTACAATTACTAAACGACCAAAGCTTGAAATAACATTTTAGTTCATTTATCGACCAGACTGAGAATATGGCGCACACACAATTTTGAGCGACCACATGAATTCAAGAGGGAAAGTGGATCGCATTGATATGCAAACATAGCCGGACAGTGATTACAAATTTATTTTAAATTATCAAGACCAACTGAGCAAATTGGTTTTTTGAATCCTAACCTAACCTAACGACTGTATTTTCAACTTTGGTCGTTTAGTAATGGCACAATCCTAGGTTTGAACTGTTTGGAGTCAGCCGAATCTCAAAATTGAATAGAACTTTGGGATTTGGTCATTTCAAAGCACAACGTAAAGTAAAGTTATAGAAGCACTTAAAGTCATTGCAAATGACAGAACAAAACAATTCTAAGACAAAAAATGAAGCCTCAGGGAGGGAGAAGGGTGGCGGGGAGAAGAAGGGCAAGATATGTATAGCTCCTAAGGCGGCAGAAATATAAATTCGCCACTGGGTACAGTCATTAATATATTCGTATTTATTTTAAATTATGTAATAGAACCATTGATTAGAATTTAATTGGTTAAATCTGATATGTTTTACTGTTTGGAAGAAAGTAGTATATTATTTTCTTCCCTAGATGCCGAACACACTTGAGCAACAATACAAATCACAAGCTGAATCTATTTCACTGCATAGAGCAGAATTATACTGGGTTGAGTTTTGAAAGTGTTAAAGAAAGATGTCATATCGAATGCTCTTTATAGAATTAGACTAGAAACGAACTTACTCTAAGCAAAAAACGTAGATTTCTTAAATGTAGTTTTGGTAAGACTTATTATAACATTACTAGCCAATAAAATAATATAAAAAATGTCTCTAGGAGCTTAAATTATCTGAACTGATCAGCTCAACTATGTAAACTATCACGTGAATGATTGTTCGTGTATTTGTAAAGCGAACTTTGGTTTGAATTTATTGGTAACCAAGTTGGTAAAGAAATACTCTGCTAAGCAAAATATTTAGATGTAGTTTTTAATTTATGGCAGATTGTTTTAGTGTTCGAAATTAAGGATGGTTTGTATAGTGATATGCAAGTGGTTGATGGTCTCTAGAAGTAATTAAATTACCTCTCGGAAGCTGATGACACAGGAGAATGTTTTATTGACTCAGTTGCCTTGGTTTTTATAAGACAGAGGTGAATTTTTCGATCGATATGATTGTCTTGGTTTGTGCATGGCAACGCGGGATCTTTGTATAATATACAATTATATTATAATTGTGCTATTGTAAATGTTAAACTAGTAAATCTTAGAATTTACTGGTAAATCATAACATTAATAATATCAGTTGCTAAAAGTTCAAAATATCTTATAAATTATATACATTTTGAGATTTTACCCTCTCTTATCGTTAAATCCTAGCATTTACTGACATGTCTTAGGAAAAAGTAGTCATAAGAATTATTTTAATTAATTAAATGTATTATTTAATTTAGCTATTTTTGTTTTACAGCCAAGCATTTAAATTTTAATATGTTAGGTTTGGTTAGGTTATTGGTCCTGAGCCACTACAACACGCAAACAAAGAGTGTGCCTCAGGAACATGTTAGAACCTGCAGAATAAAGATGTCCGGGAGAGATGATCCCTTTTAGCTTTGACCAACTCTCAACGGTAAACCAATAGCCAGTACAAAACTAGCTTAGCCTAACCTAACCTAACCTAGCCTTACCTAATATGGCCTAACCTTACCTAGCCTATTCGAATTAAAATGCTTGGCTGTAAAACAAAAATAGCTATCTAGAATAGTAGATTTAATTAATTAAAATAATACTTATTATTACGTTTACCAAGAAATGTCGGTAAGTGCTAGGATCTACTATTCATTCAATATTTAAAGTATCAAATACATCTTATCATTGCACACATGTATGTTTGAGTGTGTAGGTGTTCAGGACCCCCCTGTGTCCCACTCGGGGAAACCACTGCCTGGGGCTCGCCTAGTCAGTGCAGTGCTCTTCCCCGACGCTGATATACCAGACCCCAAATGGACGCTCATCGCCATGCAATGGGGGCAGATCATCACACACGACCTGTCCCAAGCGGCGGGGACCACTCAGGCCAGTAAGTATCAGTATAAGCCTCAATAATTCACAATGACACTCTTCATTTTAATAACTCAACCCCACCCTGGGCCATTTGCAATACATTTGTTTTAATTTTGCTCAAGATAACTTTCTTCTGCTTAATTTTAAAACGAAACGCAGAGAAAATCAAATGATAGAATTTATTCAAATACATATTAACATTTTCCTTTAGGCTTAGTTTAGACATGGCGCTTGGCCATTCCACATCTCTAACAGCATGTTACCATTTCAAAACAACTCATAGTTAAAATATATGATAGATTATATACAATTTCAGTAAAGAGTTGATATCAAGGCTTTTAGTGAGGTAAATCCTTAATATGACATTAGAGAACTCAAATATATTAAAAGCTATAAAAGCAAGTTTTGTATTGTTAAAAATAGATCTCCCCATTTTATCTTTTAAACGTTATAATGTATTTAAATAGTGGAGTTCTGGGATATTGACACTTGTATTTTGTATTCCTGAAGAGAGAATTGACGCAACCACCGTTAAAAGATTTCTAAAATTGCTCTAATTAAAGACTTATATAATATCAAACGAGACGTGAATCCAGATACGGCGATAACTGACAGGAGATACATAATTCAGGCTGTGTTACAAGATACAATCAATGACAGGAGATACATAGTTCAGACTGTGTTACAAGATATAATCACTGACAGGAGATACATAGTTCAGGCTGTGTTACAAGATATAGCTACTGACAGGAGATACATAATTCAGGCTGTGTTACAAGATACAATCACTGACAGGAGATACATAGTTTAGGCTGTGTTACAAGATATAGTCACTGACAGGAGATACATAGTTCAGGCTGTGTTACAAGATACAATCACTGACAGGAGATACATAGTTCAGGCTGTGTTACAAGATACAATCACTGACAGGAGATACATAGTTCAGGCTGTGTTACAAGATATAGTCACTGACAGGAGATACATAGTTCAGGCTGTGCTACAAGATACAATCACTAACAGGAGATACATAATTCAGGCTGTGTTACAAGATACAATCACTGACAGGAGATACATAGTTCAGGCTGTGTTACAAGATACAATCACTGACAGGAGATA